>ML210193.1:188104-199446 GCA_004369085.1 Coprinopsis marcescibilis
TATGGCGGGCGTTTTGGCGAAAAATTAAAAACACACACACATTTTGGTTTCCATACACTTTTCACTGAACTTAGTCGAATTTACTCATAAGTCATTGAAAGTGTATGCTATATAAAATAACGAAAAACCCACACACTATTTCAAGTGAAGTGGGAGACCGCACACACACTTTTCGATGCACCCGGAAATCCACACACACTTTTAATGCCCAATGAACTCATACAAAGATTTTTGCAAATTTAGCAAGCCTTACAGAAGTTTCTGCTAGACGTAGAGGTCTGATGTCGTATCTCACTGGGACCAGGACTGGCCACCCCCTGCAATGCATACAAGGACTGCCAGACTGCCAGTGGGTCAAATTCAAGCTCCGACCCAATGGTCACTTGCCACTGCTGCAAGTCCTCATCATGCCGGTGAATGCAGGTGTCATTTTGGAAGCACCAGAGCTTGTAGCTGCAGACCTTGATTCGGGATGAGTTGCTCTTATCACTGGAATTAGGACGAGAGGGCAAGATGCATAATATCAAATGTGGATTCCCAGTCCAATCGATAACGACCGGCATTGGTGGCGGCACGATCCATAATCATCATTTGGGCAACCCTCATCACCAACTCCATATTCCTCCTGAGATCTCAGATGGCTATTCACGGCTGTTCAGGTCAGGAACGTATGCACGACATGTGTGCGTGGTCTTTCGCAAATTTCAAAAATGTTTGTGTAAGTTCATGGGCATCAAAAAGTGTGTGTGGATTTCCGGCCGCGTCGAAAAGTGTGTGTGCGGTCTCCCATTTCACTTGAAATAGTGTGTGGGTTTTTCGTTATTTTATATAGCATACACTTTCAATGACTTATGAGTAAATTTGACTAAGTTCAGTGAAAAGTGTATGGAAATCAAAATGTGTGTGTGTTTTTAATTTTTCGCCAAAACGCCCGCCATATTACTAGTTAGGCTATATGGTACAGATTTCTGGCTGAAGATAAGTGATTGAATCGATGGCCCCAACGCCGAGTAGCAGTCCGTTCCTTTGATCTAAGCCCTTACTTATCCTATTAAACTGCGTGCCGACGGTGGCTTCCCTTCGACAAGAGTAGATCTAGCGCCCGTCGGACCGTTGCCGCCGCAGTGCTTGCCAAAGCTTGAAGTCCAATCAAAGCCAAACAATTACAACCTTTAATGGCAGTACTAGGGTGCGATGTCCTTCTGGAGCGTTACCTGGTCCTCCAAATTCCCAAACCGTAATCTGCTTATGATCTTTCTATTGCGTCCTTTGTGGGGAGCGCGTGTCTGCCACAACGCGTTTTTCATTCTCGGATCCACTATGAATCTTCGATAGGCAGACAGTGTTATCCGATTTCATATCGGACGGTGAATCTAACAAACATCTGGCTCTGGATGTGTCATGGGGTGGGAATCACAGCTTCGATTTTTGTTCTCCTTCTATCCTCAAACTAACGTCTGTGCTTCAGGAAAGTCCCTTTGGTTGTCACAGTTTCGCATCCTCGACTGTTAGGATTATGAGGTTTCTCAGCCAAACGGCATCCAAGCAACGCGAAGACTCTTTCATTGCCAAAGAGGACTCTCGTCCTGACGATATTGTAATCCCGTAAGGCACCAATTTCAGGCCTGCCTATCCAACCTGAAATTCTTCACAGAGTCATGGGTCCCACAGGCTCCGGGAAAAGCACGGTATGCTTAGAACCATCTTCAAGCGTTCAACGCACTTAACTCTGAATCTAGTTTATTGCCAATGTTCTGGGCGAAGATGCACAAGACAAACCACAGACTTCTGTCAGCCTGGACTCGTGTACCCAGGTAGTTCAACACTACATTGTTGATTCAGCAACAAGCGATAATGTTAGCAACCTATCTGGGCGGCGTATTATCCTTGTCGATACGCCGGGGTTTGATGATACCGGTGTCAGTGACTTCGACATCCTGCGTCGTGTTTCGGCCTGGCTGGAAAACTCGTAAGTTTTTTCACGGCTCAGTTTATTGAAGCTTCTTGTTGAACATCGATTAGCTATCGCGAGGGTACACGCGTAGGGGCAGTCATTTACATCTATCCCGTATACCCTGGTCGCTATAGCCATAATGATCGATCGAATCTCAAGATTTTCTCCAAGTTATGCGGCAAAAATGCCCTTACCAGAGTGACTCTTGCGACATCCAGATGGGACGAACATGGCGATCAGGACCTCCTCGAGCGGCGAGAGGCAGACTTGCAAAGTCATTGGCGGTATATGCTGGAATGCGGCGCATCTACTGGGCGTTTGGGCCGCTTTAATGATCCAGATCACCGGTACTCCGCAGCCACCCTTCTGAAGGAAGTTGTCTCAAAAGCGATATCACGCGAACAGAGCGAGGGCGAATTGGCGGGCGTCATTCTCGACCTCCAACAGCAGGTGGTCTTGCAGCAGCGTGAGCTCAATCAGACAGGGGCGGCTAGGGAGCTGAAGAAGAAATTGGACTCCCTTGTCAAAGAATACGAGTCTATGGGAGACAATCCAGTGGTCCGAGCCAAGGCTAGAGACGTTGTTCGACAGCTGGACAATCTGAAGATATCTGTGGTCGGACGCCTCAAGTTATTTCTGTTGGGAAATGTGCGTTGACTCAATATCTACCCAGTCACGTATGCTCACGAACCCTAAAGTAAGATCTGCCTGACGAGCCAGCATTCACCACAAAAGTCAACTTCAGAGAATTGTATTCTCCTTTCGTGTACATAGTGTCTTATCGATAATTCTATCACTTTCTCGTTCCATCGGCTCTGTTTCCGTGAAACGGCGAAGGGACTTTTCTCGGCGCAAATGTAACAAGTTGGATTGACACGTTGTCCACGACCACTCAACATGGCCACGCCTTTGGCACGCGGTCTCTAGTTCCACATACGTACTATGAAGAGAGAAACATGAGTATAACTCTCCCGCTTTGTCTCACTCCTCTCAGGCTCGCTAGAGTCAGAACACCATCACAACCCAATACCACGTAATGGCACACCCAAAATCTGAGATATTCATAATGTGAGTTATTATTCGTTGCGTGCACTGGGCCGTTTACTTAAGTCAAGCACAGAGTTATGGGAACATCTGCAGTGGGGAAAAGCACCGTGAGTGACCAATCTTTTGGCTTGCGCAGAGCTTGTAATCCATCATCCTCCCTCAGTTTATAAACAATGTCATTGGAAAACCAGTGGCCCAGGTCAGCCCTGGCGTCAATCCATGCACCACGGATATCCAAGCATACCTAGTTCCTCGGGATAACGCAATTTACCGAAATGGTAAACTACAAGAAAATTGCAGTGTTTATCTCGTAGACACTCCAGGGATCGATGTTCCCAAAACCACGCGGAGAGTCAAGGATTACGCGAAGAAAGTGTAAGTCCTCTATAGTGCCCCCTTTACCTCCTAACTAACTCTCTCCGGTTGTTGCATCTTAGCCATGTTTCCGGCATGGTATACGTCCTGTCCTGGAGTGATCGGCACAAGATAGGGGGATGCATGGACATTCGCTCCAAGTTGACCTCCTCAAAGGATAAGCCCAATGTTGCTTTCGGCTTCACAAGCACCGACTACTGCGATGAACACCAGCGAAGACAGCGTGAACAAGAAGTCAGGGACACATGCTTGCAGATTTTTGATTCTAGCGCGGGCATGACGACTTTACTGCCTGATTCCCAGTCTGCAAGAAGCGTTATGGACTACTTTGCCAGTGGTTTGGCAGGCACAAACCCCAAAACAGTCGGTCACACCTCATTCTTAACGACGGTGTTTGGCTGGCTGGGATGGAATTCCTAGATCCCCGCGTCTGTTCGAAACTCTCTGAGGGTCAACCGCAGCTTTCATGAATTTCGCTTAATTTTCTTTGTCCTCATATGCCCTGTGTAGCTAGCTGGTTCAAATATGACCTTCCCGAGCCTTTTCTAATACATTCTACATGTGTGTAGTATGAGGAGCATACGACCATGTCGCCGTCCTCTAAAAATGGCTCACGAGGCAGAGTGCATATGTGCTCATACCACGCCTGGTCAACGTGCATGACCTGTATTCCCTCGATAACGCCGCCACGCCGCCAACATGAAGCTGCAGTGATGTTAAGACCTGTTAATACTTGGTTCAAACCAGCTGTGGAACGTTGCTCTCGGCGCAGATGTCACAGCTGAATTGGCACGTCTGTGACCCATGTGCCAGCATGACATTGATCGATCATGGTCTACTACCACGCGATGTCTCCGTGTTCTCGTTGATGTGTCAGTACACCTGCCAGAGAGAGAACGTCGACGGTGGTGGGCCGTATATCCCTTCATAAACCTCCTGAAGCCCTCACCACTCTCACACTTTCCAAATTCGAATTCCCACCAAGCAATGGCAAAAGACGCGAATTCTGCGAACGGTGTTGAAATATACATTATGTATTTATTCTTCATTGAGTACGTTGGAGAACCGATACTCAGCTCAAATTATACCAATCCAGGGTCATGGGAGCATCTGGAGTCGGAAAAAGCACAGTGAGTCACCTAGGTATTGGTATGCATTCGTAAATTTCAGCTCATTTCTCCCCTAGTTCATAAACAACGTCATTGGCGGACAAGTGGCCCTGGTCAGCTCTGGTGTAAATCAATGCACAAAGAGGGTCCACGCCTACGGGGTCCCTAAGGATAATGCAATTTTCAAAGGCCTCCCGCAAATAATTTGCAGTGTCTTCCTTGTCGACACCCCAGGAGTTGATGTTCCCGGAACCGAGAACAGTATAAAGAAATTCGCGAAGAAATCGAAATCGTCAGTCTCGCATCTAGTCTTTACATTCTCGATGATTAACTCGCTCCGCCTCTGGATTACATATAGCCGTGTTGCCGGAATGGTTTACGTCCTGGCTTGGAACGATCGGCATAAGATAGGGGGATGTAATGAAATTCGCTCCAAGTTGAGCTCTGCAAAGCGCAAGCCCTGCTTTGCTTTCGGTCTGACCAACACTGATCACTGCAGTGAAGACGAAAGGAGTCAACGTGAACAACAAGTCAGGGCCGAATGCTTGCAGATAGCTGATTTTAGCGTGGACCTGATGACTTTAACGCCAGATTCACTGTCTGCCAAAAGCGTTATGGACTACTTTGGAAGCTCCCTGGCAGTAGTAAGCCCCAGGCTAGACAAGCACGCCTCAATCTTCACAACGCTGCTTGCCTGGTTGGGGCGGAATTAGTGCTGCTCGAAATTCTCTGCTAGAAACTGCCTAAGGGAGAAACCGCTGCCTCATTGACATATGATATATTTGCATACCTTTCTCTGTTCTCTTATGCCCCGTGTAGTAAGACTCGTAATATGCCTAGCATAGTAACCGATACAATTGACGTATGTGTACAGCGGGGAGTGATGATGACCGTACCCTGAAAGATAGTCTCCCGGGGACATCTTCCCAGATGTCGACACTCGCTTCAAGTTCAAGCAGTATGTAATTATAATATTCCAAGGCTCTGTACCGAGTTGACTTTCTGTTAAATCACTTCACTCCCTTGTTTACCTGCGTGGAGCGCACTGTGTATCGGGCGTGCGCCCTGACTTTGGCAGTAACATTTTCTGGCCAGCCATAACCTGATGCTTCTTAGCTCTTAGATATTGGTACACTAATCTCTTGGAAATCTTGCATCCTCTCTAATTACACAGATATAATCAGCTTCCGTCAATTTTACTACCTGCGGGGTCTATGTGCTGGACTGATGAGAGTATCACTGGCTTCAATACAAACGCTGTCACGATCAAGACCCTACATCATGAGGCACATGCATCGCATGTTTGATCCTTTGTTTCGAAGTAGAAGCCACTGAATTTGGTGCCGAGCTGGCACCACAAGAGGCATGCTTGACCCAACAGATGGGGAAGGGCCTCATGCAAAACAGGAGGCGGTAGACCGAATGGTTTCCAGGTACTTATGGATGGCTCAATGGCTCACCTGGTTTACCCACCTGAACACACGTCTTTCTCTTCGCGAGCCATCCCTCCACCACTCATTGAAGACGATGAATCAGGTGCGGCGTCTGACACAGTCAGGAGAGTGTCTGGAAAATGGTCGTGACAGTGACCTTGTCATTCCGTAAGGTCGATTGTCCGTAATTATCCCTCCGCTCACAGCTTTATCTCAGGATTATGGGGCCGACAGGATCTGGAAAAAGTTCTGTAGGTTCCATTTCCTTGGCTAGTGACTCGCGTCCTCTAATTGAGTTCGCCTGTAGTTCATCAGGGCCTTGCTCAACGACTTGGCTAGTCCTGGTCCTGAAGTCAGCAACGGAATCAACTCGTGCACTTCTGTTGTCCAGCACTACTTTTTCGAGCCAAAGAGTAAAAGTCTTCAGGCCAAGATCAATGGTCGTCGTGTGGTACTTGTAGACACCCCTGGGTTTGATGACACCAATGCCAGCGACTTGGAAATTCTCCGCAGAATTGCAGTTTGGCTGACAGCCTCGTGAGTTTTCTACAGTCATGTCAAGTGTCGGAGGCCAATATCCTCGCAGGTACGGGGGCCAGATGAAGGTCGCAGGTATCATCTACATCTATCCCATCTTTCCAGGTCGCTACACCCACAATGATCGAACAAATGTCAAAGTTTTCAAAAAGTTGTGTGGTAACAATGGGATCAAATGGGTCACCTTCGCCACTTCAAGGTGGGATCAAGAGGAAGCTATAGAGGCTCTGGAGGGGAAAGGCGTTTTCACCACTCGAGAAGGGCAGCTTCACAGCCATTGGAAGGATATGCTTGCATCCGGCGCGACTTCAGGGCGCTTAGCCAAGACAAACTCGCCTCGGGGTAAATACTCCGCGCATTCATTGCTCGAAGAAGTCATAACGAAAGGGCTGGAAAACAAGGCGAAGGAAGACGAGTTCGCAGGAGTCATGGTTGCACTGCAAGAACAGATCGTAAAGAAAAAGCGAAACCTTCCGAAAACAGCGGCGGCCCGAGAACTGAAGAAGAAGTTGGATGTGTTAATGAGGGAGTACAACTCGTTGGGCGATAACGAGACTGTGAGACAGAAGACCCGGGCTATTGTTGGGCAGTTGGACGAATTGAAGATATCGTTGGGTGGCCGTATCAAACTCTTTCTCCTCGGGAATTCTGTGGGTACAGCCGCCGTATACTTGCCTACTCCGTTCTAACCACCGCACCGACAGTGATTTATTGCCTACTCTTCACTCGTCCAAACTCATCGCATTTGTTGTCTCCATGTCTACCATTTAATTTAATTATTATATGCCTTCTATGCCCCCACTGAGACTCGAATGCACCTCATGATCAAGGGCGCCTACTGAAACTACGTGCGGACAGCCGTCCCTTCAAACTTCAATTCTTACCTTCTGGAAAAAAAGCACAACGTAAGATTAGCTGAGTATCCCGAAGGTGAATATGAGTCCGAAATTTCAAGCCTTAAACGAACATGAAAATGAAAGAAAAAACTCACCTATGAACGACCCCACATCTCTATTCTTCTGCCACTCATCGTCCCTAACCAGATGCTTACTGATATCCCTGCCATCAGTGAACCTCCCGTCCTGCCTCTGCCTCCCTGTCGTATAATACTCTTCATGGTTGATGTTCAGTCTCTCCTTCACCATCGCCCTCCACCCCGCCTTGTCCGCCCAGCTCATCTGCGGCGTCTTATTGTCCCCAGCATCCCCAGTGTAGACACGCCCCACGTGCGAATCAGTGTGTCCAGTATGGGTGGTGGTAGGCACAGCGCTAACAGGCGCCGTCGACCCCTGATAATGCTGCTGCGGATAGATCCTCTCCGCGTCCCTGAAATCTTCCCGATTAAGCGCCGAACAGTCAATGAACACGTTCAGAGGCAGCCTGATCTTTCCCCTCGCGATCACTGGGTGCTTGTGCGAACCCGCTAGAGCGAGGCCGGGCCCATGTGCGGTGGCGGGGAACGGGTCATCGCAGATGAAGATGTGGTGCTCGGCGGTGGGGTAGAAGAAGCGCTGCATGCTTTCGGTGCCAAAAGGCTGCATCGACTTTTCGGGACGCTGAATGTAGACGAGGAGCCCGTTCTCAAGCTTATTTGTGAGATCTGCAGTGGACGAGAAGAAGTCTTGTGCTTGGATATTAGCACTAGAACTAGACTCTTGCGCTTTCGTCCTTGTCCGTGTCCATTTGGCATCAGGTAAGTACGAACCATGATAAGTGAATGTTAGATGCGATTAATGGCATCATGCGCACCCAACACACTTGTGTGGTGTAGTTGGGGGTGGAGAGGCTCCGGCAAGAGGCTTGAGCCAAATCTCCAGGTTGTGGGGAGAAGGGAGACCGCCAGACGGCTAGCCCGGGCGGGCGGGCTAGCCCGGGCGGGCGGGAAGTCTTCCTAAATGTGATTCCCAGGTCCCTTCGAATCCCACTCCACAAGTGCACATGTGCAGCACAGTCAGTCTTAATTAGGGAGGATGAGAGTTAAATAATCGCGAAAGCTGAGAATAGCAATGTCGAACATGGAGAAGATGCTGCAACTCGATATTACCATCGAAACAATCCAAAATGGCTGTTGACACTTTACGCAATATATATCGAGTGCCGAATGAGTTTTTGAGTGCATAAGACACAATTTATGTAAGACTTGGGTATTGCAGATCTTTCCATTTACGGAGAGAGTGCTTTGATCATGGAAGGATGTCATTGTATTATTCTGCATGGATAATGGGATAGACGTTCTGAGCTGGAACACAATGAAAGGGTTTGGGTCATTGGTTGGTCATTGGTAACCATTGAACTGGATCTGAGGGCAGTCTGGAGTTTGTACCGATAAATTGGGAATAATGAGGGTTAAGAAAAGAGGGAAGTGGTGGGTGGGTCGCAAAATCAGTGCTTAAGAGGTAAGGAGAGTGTCAGAAAGAGATGAGGACCGAGCCAACTGGAATTTGAGCTGATACGGCAAGGTGGTGGCTCACGTCAAAGCAGAGCGGGGTCACGTGCGCGTCCTGTGCATTGCCGTCGTTCGCGTCGCTGCCTCGCAATCCGTCAATTGGTGGACTTGGCGTCGAAAAACTCGAGTTCGACGTTCTCTGCTGTCAGCTGGGCATTTGGGGCTTTGAGCAGCATGTGATCGATGTGTTGCTGTTGGGGTGTTCCGTAGAGGTAGAAGGGTGTGTGTTTGGTGTCGTAGTCCGGATCGTGCCAGCGGCTGAGCAGCGACCGCTGCTTCACGATTCGTGGGTGTGAGATTGTGATCGAAATTGCGACGTTGGCTTTTGGTGCGTTTGTCCAGATGGTGTCGCTATATTCATTTATCATGATCAAAGGTTGGATTAATGGATGGACGATTTGAAAAAGGCAAGGTCAGCACCCAATTGAACTCAGCGAAGATCATAATCACGTACTAGGCTGAGACGATGCACTCCACCCTCTATCCTTAGAGCGCACCAGATCATCAAGCACAACCTCACTCTTCGTCGTCAACGTGAAAATGGCATTGGGGTGTTCACGTTTGAGCTCGAGGTATTTGGTCTGCTGAGCGTGGTTCGGGACCGCAACCTCGAGGATAAGCTGTTGCCGGCTATTAGCCTTGTGGAACAGCGGTCGGTAAGCTAGGAACAGCCGGTCGGTGCCTTGCATGAGGAAGGTGTGCTTTTGGGGCGAGATTGTGTTCCTGGAGATTAGGACCTGATTTGGCGTTGATGGTGGGTGATGGGCATGGAAGGAATGTAAATCAGTAAGAGAAGTAGACGGATAGGAAAAGAAAGGGAATTAATGGGCGGTAACCAAAGAAGACGGGTGGATGTGACGGGAGGTAACCGAGATGCAACGAACAAAGCGCGGAGCACACCAACACACGAAACAGGAAACCTGTAACCCAATCTCGCAAGGTAACTCACCTTGACATTCTCCTCCACCAGGCCCCTAATCACCCACCAGGCCCCTAATCACCCGCCCATCACATTCTCTACAAACTCTGCGTTCGCCTGGAAAGGGCTCATCACCACATTACGCAACACAAACAAATCCGCGTCTAGATAAGATTAAGCAGAGGAATACATGTAGATGCAGGTGAGACGTACCAGATAAACTCGATATTGGCGACTGTACCGCCGCAGGTTAGGTGTGCCCAGCTCTGCATTGTGGAAGCCGATCATCTTACAGAGGTCCTGGCCAACCTGGTGCTCGAGAACGGTCGTAATTGGACCAGCCTCGAAGGAGATGTTGTTGGGGTTGAACAAGAGCCCAGAGAGCCAGCCCACGTTGGATGTGAGGCTGCTCTCAAATGCCATATGAGCCCTGTCTGTAGCCAGTTTCGTTTTGTTTTAAATAATTCGCTTTCATAAGTTAAGACAGTTGTTTCTTATTATTTATCTTAATGCTACCAAGTACCATTTCTCTCATATCCCAATAAGATACGAACCAATGTGGTTGACAGACCGCAAATAAGACAAGTTGCATGCAATTAAGATGCGCCACGTTTCACAAAATAAGATAACCATGCGGTTAAGATACAATTAAGATATGCTATGAAATAAGACGCGCATACATTGGGATGCCCGAAAAATAAGATGCTACAGAATACGTTGGGACGCGCCGCTAAATAAGATGCGCGCATGCAATGAAGACGCGCCGTGAAATAAGACGTGCCGCGAAATAAGACATGCGCCATGAAATAAGACACGCACCGTGAAATAAGACGCGCTGCGATTTGCGAAATAAGATAGGCGGAACAAACAAGACACTCCGAAATTAGGCGCGCCACGAAATAAGACTCCAGTCGGTAAAATTAAGATACTACAAAATAAGATGTGCACTCACAATTAAGACACACTGCATAGTATTAAGACGCACCGCCAACGAATAAGCTGCACCACAAATAAGTTCGCAGTGACATGTGGAATGCCGATAGCACACCAAGCAGCCAAAACGAGACAGAAAGATTCAAGGCCTGTAACCTTTGGAACTGAGTGAGAGGCGAAGAAGAGGGGACACATGACGAGTACTCACTTCAGATATCTATCCTTTATCCTATCCCCTCATGTGGGTGGGCTACTGGATCGCTTGGATGAGGCTGCATCTACTGTATGTTGCGGACACAAAGCTGTGTAACTTCAAAGTTGGCTGTGGCGAACACGGGCCAAGTTTGAATCTTGTCAGTTGTCTGTGGCGAACATGGGACAACACTTGCTGGAGTGGATTAACGACGAGGTTTGGGACCGGGACCTGTCACTTCCGTTTGCATCAAAGGCCTAGCCGTGACTGTGACGCGTGACCTGTCACACCAACGTGACCATGACATCAGACTTTGATTCAAATAAGCGCAAACATTCAACAAATGCTTTGTGGGGAAATTGATGTAGACGGTTTCATGTCAGTGTCACCCACCTC
>ML210194.1:27492-43238 GCA_004369085.1 Coprinopsis marcescibilis
TCCTTCCCCTCTATACTAGCTGTCATTATCTCCCCAGCAAGTGTGCTCAAGGAGCTAAGCATGCAAACACATGAGGCATTTGAATTGAAATAACTTCGGAACTTGCAACGCAACCCCTGACTTTTTGGCATGTTTGATTGCCCATGTAACATCAGCATGACAGTTGTGTGACAGGGGCATTAATCAAATATCTGGCTGCCTTTAGTCTTTTCTTGTTCATGCATTTCCTGACCAGTTCCTTTCATTCTTTTTGTAACTGGGGGTGTACTATGGGCAATGTGCACATGCCTGTACCATACAATGGATATATAGGCAGTCATATACCTCAATCAGCAACTCCATCAGTTCATCAAACAAGTAAAAACAGTGTACAATGGTAAATACTGATGTAGAACTGTGCCCTAAGATCACAAAAAAATCTTAGAGCACTCAGAGATAGCTATGTAAGCCTGAAAGTGCAAAAAGATTGAAAAGAATCAATGAGGAACTCGTCCCAGAGTGGTTTGTACAACTTCCGGCTGGTCCTGTACAATGGGCCAGTGATCAACTGTATGTGTCATCTCATCAAATGCATAGACTGCAACCATCCTGATTCATAATGCGTTATATGGGGATATGGCTATAACATGTCGGACCAAATCTGTGGGATCATCATCGAGTCATTAAAGCCAAAATTTGCAGTTTTGGACGAATTGCAGATACAAGGGTTCCCCGGATTTTCACTCCTAGTGCAACCTGGGCATTTTGGAAACCTGAAGAGCCTTTCAATTGAAAACCTCACAGAGGACCACATGGAGAGTCCTTCCAGCACAGAAGATGCACCCTTCAAGAGTCTGAATATATCATTTGGCCTCCTAGGTGCATTCTCCAAGTCCGACCAGGCAAGCTTGGACAACCCGATGCCGATTCAGCCTCTCATTGGGAATGGCTCGCGGTTGACGAATTTTGCTCTGAATACAACTGGCTGTTTCGCTGTTAGTGCCGCCGCCTCCTAACCACAGCTTGCCTCGCTTCAAGTCCTGGATTTGTGGTGTGGCCAGTTAGGCCAACGGTCTCTGCCCAGCCAGACCTGGACAATTTGGCATGCACTCAGAGCCACAGGGGTACGACTGCAGAGCCTGTCCACTGACGACGTATCTCCAGCTCTCAATCAGTATATTTCCTCTTACTCGGGGCTGGAACAGCTCACCATCAAAACCTACATCAACTATTGGCATGAGGAGTATGTGGTCATGTCCCCTTTGCTGGCATCAGAGTTCTTCAAAACTGCTCTACCCTTGCATACGGGGACGTTGAGGCACCTCTCGCTCAACGTCAATCACAGTAGATGGGGTTCCTGGTGGTTTGGGGAGGAGAATGCAGGACTTATTCGAGAACTCGAGTTCCCCAAGTTGCGGATGTTGAACATTGGGTCGTTTATTCAGGACTTGGGACTGGTCCCTCCGGAAGGCCAGGATTACCTGGTAAGCCGCGCCATCATTTTCAATGAGTACCTAGGTGTTTTACATTCACTCTAGCAAATCCTTCTGGAGACCACCCTATCCTCCAAACACTTCCCGTGTCTTGAGGTAGTTGAAGCGTGGCAAGTGACAGAGCTTGAGACACGAGTGTATACGCCGCCTTTTCCACAGCAAGATCGCGAGGACCAAATCGAAGTCACCAAGATTCAAGGCTACCGATTTCCTGCAGGGATACGGACGGCATGTCAACAGCCCGACGGCAAGAATGCGATTACTCCCCATGTTCTGTACCGAATTGGGTATACAACAGATGATTGGGATGCTCAAATTGACGGTGGACTCTTGTATTTCCGTAGGCGCGTCCAGGCGGAGGATGACGATGAGTATTGGCCTATAGGGTATACAGACAAGGACTCAGGAGGCGTAGGTCAAGGCTGAACTTGGGCTGAAGCCCTTGAAAGAATGTATTTATCGAAGAAATTTGGATGCCAGTGAACGCCCGCAGCGTACCATCAGTATGAAATAATCATCGGATACAAAGTACGCATGTTAACCAGACCCTTCTGCCCTCACACCCTACCGAGATAGGTACATACTTGGCGTGAACCTCGTCCTTGGGTACACAATCGTCACCCCACGGCGAGCAGTACCAGCCACAACCCCCGCATACTCATACCTCCACCACCCCTCAGCTGTCGGCACACAAGGCCGATAGCGCACACTATCCATGTCGCTCAAAACCATCACGCTTGGAATACGTCCAACAACCGACGGACCATCTGCAGCTCTAGAACTACCAGTTGGCAGTAGCCGTGCGTGAGGGATTTTGAATCTGTGTGCCGATATCTTTTCCTTCCCTCGCTCCACGATGAGTTTCGCCCTGCTGAGGTGTCCCGTGAGACACCGCGTGCCTGGTGCAGCTGGGGGAGATGGGAATGCGACCAGCAGCTGATCGAGGGACGGGAATAGTTTCAGCTGGACAACTTGGTCCAGCAAAATATCCTGCAAGTTACACCATTAACCATCATTAACATCCTTCACAGCCGGTAAGACCAATTCGAACTACGCACCACATAGTCATAGTCTGACCCGATATCTCCCTGCTGTGTTGAACGTGATGATCCTAACGCGGTGCTCTCAACGCCGATGCTCAGTTCTCGCAGCAGCGGGACCGGATGGCTCTCAAAAAAAACCCGCGTCTGCGGGCTAAAGCACCACCACCCTCTGCAATTCGACGAAATATGCAGCGAGCGGAGGGAGGTGTGGTGATGTGGGACGACGCTTCTCCAGAGCTCCGCCCCCAACTCCTGCTGCACCGCTTCCTCACCATGCCGATGGTAGCACGCAACCCGCAGCTCCTGCAGCTCACCGGAGTACGAAAAGAGGTACGCGAGCATCGCGCGCGAGGCCGTGGCGTCTGTGAGGCTGCGCAGCCGCACCCCTGTGTTAGCCAGCGCCGTCCAGAACCCCCACTCTTCTCCCTCACCAAGGGACATGGCGCTTGCATCCACGAGTCTGGGCTTGTATCGGGTGCGTTTGGGACAGGAGAGGTGCGTGAGCGACGAGAGCTGCGGGAGCGTCGGGGTGCTACTGCGTATCTCCGCGACGAGGTCATGGTCCAACGTGAGGTGGGTTAGCACAGTCGTACTCTTGCTCTGACCAAGCAGGGTCTGGAACGTCCCGGGGGGTTCTAGCGAGAACCACGCGTCCATAGCTGGGATGTCGAACATCACGTTCTGGAGAGTTGTCCTTGAAGTCTCGAGGACGTTGGCTGCTGCGCGCGTAACGGTCTTGACTAGCTCCTCGTTTGACCCTTCGCCCGTATTGGCCATTCCAAAAAGGTGAGTCCACGCAGCTGTGGGTCGCCGAGGATCGAGAGAACCTCTGCGTGCTTCGTACAATATCTTGCGGCAAGGTTGATATTGGACACATGCAGTCCACGTAGAGTCGGTATCAAGCCCTTGATGTACCCAAATACAGCTGCAGATACCCAATCCAAGTTCGTGAACTCGTAGTTTAACCTTGATACGATGGTCACACATAGTAAGAACCCCATCTCGCCCGCGAAATACGACGTACCGGAGCACTTTGATGTTGTTCAGAGACTGCAACGCCGGTACTAGGCACTCTTTCAACCGTCTCTCATACCCCTCCGTCTCAGCCGCCACAGAGTCGTGCTTGGTCGTGGTAATATAGCGAATGTCCAACACCTCAGTGGCTGTACTTGCTGCATGGTGAGTCGAGTCTGCGCTTGCCAAGAACTCCAAAACATCGAGGCCTTGCTGTATATTTGCGCCATGCATGGTGATGACTAGACAATGAAGGATCTCAGCCTGTAGAAGAGACGCGAATGTTTTGCAGACAAGGCGCAGGGATTTCAAATCTGAAAACGTTGCCTGCATCGATGGTGGTGAGTAAATATCGATCAGGAATTGACGCGAGGTACTTGCCTCGTCACAGATTTTTCGCACGAGCTCAACAGGGAGCAAGGAAAAGTGGTTCATGATGCAGATAATTGACCTCAGCGCTTAGCCCGGCTCAGTTCCTCTATATTTAAGAGATCAGTGGGTGCCAGGGGCTGTACATAAAGAGTGCATATTGGAATCATCATCAGAGACCGAGACCTGGACTATCGGAACGCCCAGTGTCATGTTATCCTGGATGCCTAGAGAGGGACGCTGCTCATGTACAACCCATGGGCAGTGGTAATGTGACATTGCGAACATTCCAATTTAATACCAGACCAGACTGGCCGTGACGCCCCTGATCGAGTAACCAGGCTACCGATGCATCACCTGTCTTTCTTGCCCTGAGCGCTGAGCGCTGAGCTTCCATCATATTCATACTGTCACCCTCCATTATCAGATGTCGAACTTGCAGGCAGGTAACGCAGGCATCCGAGCTTTCAGTTCGTAGTGTTTGGACAAGTCAGGAGAAAGACGCTTCGACCAAACATGATGCATGATGACCACAGCTAATCTGAGACCTCTTCCCTCTCACGATGACTGCGATTCCAACTCCCGGGTAGCATGGTCAGTATTCAATCACTGGCAGCACATGTTCATAAGGATGTCGCGGAACCCAAATTAGAAACTATCTATTGGTGGCCCTTTTCAGGATCGAACCACTGGGACAACATGGATTCATTCATAACCAGTGAGTGGCATGGGGTAATACGAGATTTACTTGACTTTTACTTTAGGATTGTGATTGAACAATGCAGTACCAAAGTATATTCATCCGGATATTACTTGTCAATCCGAGACTGATTTGGCGTGAATCTTGTACTGTATGTAGCGTTCGTCGGGCGGAAAAACGTGCCCATTCCATCCAAGCTCTCAGCAAGTTCATAACACCACCCTCCATCAACGACCGCTCTTCCAGGACGGAAAGCCAATCGCCCGCCAAAGTCTTTGAGGATCGTCACGTTTGGCATCCGCGCGACGGTCTGAGGCACTAGAGCCGTGGCGCCTTGGGGCGCTTCAGAGTCGGATGCACGAGGTGTGTCGAATTTCTGAGCTAATATCTTTGACTTTTCTTCCTCTGCTATCATTTCCCCAGCCTCAAAGCGACCGGTCCCGCACCAACTCCCAGGCGGGGGAGGATGGAGCGGGAATTTCAGCAGGAGGTCTGTGAAGGATGGGAAGAGCTCTGACTGGGTAACATAGTCCAATAAAAGATTCTAGGACGCAAATCAAAAGTAAGCGTGAGCCGGCCGAACAGACTTGCAAAGTGCACACACCACATAATCCCTTTGCGAACGCCGCCCTTGCTCGGACCTATGGCGTTCAACGCTGACTTTCAGCTGTTGCAGCTGCGGAAAAGAGTGGTTTTGGAAATAGTCTTCCGTTTGCGGCCCAAAGAACCACCACCCTCTGCAGTTGGACGAAATGTGGAGAGAGCGGAGGGTCAGTTGGTGCTGAGGG
The DNA here is from genome assembly GCA_004369085.1 of Coprinopsis marcescibilis. Taxonomy (NCBI): domain Eukaryota; kingdom Fungi; phylum Basidiomycota; class Agaricomycetes; order Agaricales; family Psathyrellaceae; genus Coprinopsis; species Coprinopsis marcescibilis. The sequence goes on from ML210194.1 coordinate 32,879, forward strand.
ATGACGCGGTTCCAGAGGTCTGCCCCCATCTCTTGCTGGACGGCTTCTTCCCCGTGAGTGTGATAGCATGCGATCTCGAGCTCTTGTAGTTCGCCAGAGTAGGAACGGAGGTATAAAAGCATTTCGTGCGAGACTGTGGCGTCTTTCAGGCTACGTAGGCGGACTCCCGTGTTCGCGAGCACCGTCCAGAACCCGAATTTCCCTGCTTGGTTTAGAGCGGCTTTGGTGCCTGTGCTGATGGAATTGTACCGATACTTTAGAGGACATCTGAGGTGGGTGAGAGAACATAAATGGGGGAGCGTTGTGGTTTTGCTGCGTATGTCCGAGACGAAGTCATTGTTCAGTGTAAGATGGGTGAGTGCGCAGAAAGGCCCAGTGGTATTTTGGCCAAAGAACTCTTGCAACGTTGCAGGGGGAGATAGTGTGGACCATCCGTCAAGGACTGGGACGTTGAATATGACGCGCTGGAGGTTCGTCCTTGAAGTTTCCATTACCTTGGCTGCTAAGCTGGTCAGAGATGTGACCAGGGCGTCCGTAAGCTGTGATCCGGCAGTTTCTACCCCAAACGAGGTGAGATTGTGCAGCGGAGAATCGCTAAGGAGAGAAAGCATCTCTCCAACCCTCATACTGTAGTGTGGGCTTGAATCGATCCCGAACACCTCCAGTTCTCGTAACCCTGGCATCATGGGCCTGATGCACCCAAGAACAGCAACAAACATTTCGTCCGACTCTGTGAACTGAAACCGTAGCCTTACGAATTGAAAGATGAGAAACAGCGTTACGCTTGATATGCACCTGGAACACCGTACGGCTCACCTTAGCTTTCTGATGTGCTTCAGAGATTGCAGGGCTGGCACCAGCGAAGCTTTCCATCGAGCGTCAAATTGTTCGTTGACCTCGGTGGAGTCTTGCCTAGGAGGGTATATGTGCTCGATCACGAGTTCCTGGATGGCGGTCTGGGCTGGGCACTCCTCTGAGCTTGCCAGATAATTCAGAATACCGAACCCTCGTTGTGGGTCCTGGTCCTGACCGCTAATGCTAATAACTAGGGTGTGCATCATGTCTCTCTGAAGAAGGGCCGCAAATGCTTTGCAGACAAGGCGCAGGGACTTTAGATCTTCGAGTGTCCCCTGTTATCAGTGTTAGTGGGGCCCTACTGCACGCTCGAAGACGTCACTCGCCTTGCTGCTGATCTTCTGTACCAGCTCCATCGGAAGCGAAGAGGTCTGGGTGAGGGACATGTTGGGGAGTTTACGATGTCGTCTATAGTGCTTCGGCGCTGGAAGAGGCTAGTAGCAGTGTAGGTGTGCGAGCGCTCAACGAACACCTGGCTCCGTACGCATTTAAGGAGTCTGCGGCGTGAGGCTGTACATTGAGGAGACCATGTCACATCAGGAACCAATGTCATAAGATCTCGACGCAGTATCAAACGACGCATCGATGTCCCACGGAGTGTGTGAAGTCAATGATGTCTATTTGCATCTCTTAACAGCGATTTAAACACCTGATGTTTTGATTCAAACATCTGGGCGCCTAATACTTACCCAGCTGCTCAAGCTATCGATGGTCAGAGTCCGAGGACTCTACTTGGGGCGAAAGATTGAGTATGTACCTATGTCACAATAGTCACCTTCATATATCGCAGCATCACTGAGTCACTGTGTCCATCATCCTGCTGTATGCCTGTGTGACTCAGCTACGGTGTCTGTAATGATTGTGACGAAGAACGAGGGTCTTCAGGAGGTTGAGCACATCGTTCCATCTGCTCTCACACGGCCTTCACGACAAGCTCCACAGCTTAGCGACTTCGACTTGCGGGCTTTCTGCGTGATCGCGAGTATTCGGCCCCTTGCTCAACCTTCCAATGTCGCCCAACATGGCACCCTCATCCTCCAACGCATCGTCGACTGACAAGCCGCGCACAAACACCTCTCCCTTCTCCCTACTCCCAACAGAACTGATCGTAAAAGTTCTCAAATCGACCTTTCACCATCCCTTTCTGCTGTCCAGGCACGATCGACGCCATTTCTTACTCATGCGCCAGGTGTGTATGCTATGGAGAAATGTAGCATACGACACGCCTGAGCTTTGGAGAGGACTCATGATCGACTGGGACGACGTGTCATATTTGGGGGCTGGCTTGAGGCCAATGCAAGCGGTGGTTGATACCCTCGCACGGTGGTATAATCGTGCAGGTGCCCACTCCCTCGCACTCTCGATCAACCTGAGCTTCCAAACACCGAAAATGACACTCGACCTGAATTACTTTATTTCTTTTATCAAAACCCGCAAATGGACGTACCTCAACTTTATCGACCTACCGCCCGAACTTCTCTCCGACCTCATCACTCAATGGGGGGTTGTGACCTGCCCAACACGCGTTCTGGCCATCAACTGCGAGACATCTCGGGGAAATCCATACAGGACTACTCCTGAAGGCAGGTTTGAACTGTCCCCACCGCTCTCGGACACGTTCCCAAATCTGGTGACCCTGTTCCTGGATTACGTGCAGATTCCCCCATTCCAGCATCCCTCTCTTACCTCTCTCCATCTCGGTCCGTCGTCTTATCTCTCAGACCCCCAGTCATTCGCTGCAACAATCTCACCCGCCTCTCTGCCTCAATTGGAGGAACTGATTCTGGGAGGCTTTCGAAAAGGCTTTGCGAGAGACTATTTGGGGATTTTGGACATGCGGACCGTTGTGCATCCAAGTGTGAGGAGGGTGGTTGTAAAAGGGGTGGAAGCAGCGTATGCGCTGCAATGGCTGGAGCTACCAGCATTGGATTTCCTTCGTATCGAGGCGGTATCCGAGGCGTCTGTGGGAGGGAGTGTGAAATTGGTGAAGGTCGTTCAAGACTTGGCAGGAATACTCGCCGATCTTATGTCTGGCCCCATGTCTTGCCAGACACTTTCGTTGGATGATTTTGGGATGGAGTCTGCGGAGAACTACAGCACCTTTTTTTCGAAGCTTAAGCCAGGGATACAACGCCTTCACATCGAGGACTACACCATCTTTGGCGCTCTCGATCTCAGTACTTCGCCGGCATTGAAGCACCTCGAAACCATCGTTTGCACGGATACCTTATATTCAGGAGGCACTCTTCCCAATCATATCGATGACCTTGTGAAGTGGTTATCGCTACGCAGAGTGCAACCTGGTGAAGTCGAGAAGAGAATCACGATCTACGAGTATCCGTGGGACAAGGGGATCTCCCAGCGCGCCAAGGAGCGCATGAAGCCGAAATATGAGGGTGCTGCAATGCTTGCTCGCCAGGAAGGGGCGGACATTGTGTTTGTCGAGACGGCGGAAAGCATATACGATATGGTTGACTATCCATTGAACAGTGACCGCTACCACCTTCCAAGTGCAGGAGACCGAAATTACCACAGTCGGTGAATCCTTAATTTATTTGTACAGTCTAAAAAGGCCCCTTGCGAGTGTTACATTATGTAAGTATACTTTGTTACAAGAACCGCCTTGCTTCGCTACGGCATCCAGGAATTGAGGAAATATATTTCGGCGTTGCCCACAACAGACTTCGGAAATTTCCGCGTGTACGATACCGTTGTAACTTGCTAGAAAGTACATGTTGAAAGAAGAAACTGTGGGAAAAGGCAAAGGTGAGCACGCCAAACTGCGATCAGGCCCCAGATAGAGCGGTGTGACGGGAAGAGGGGTGTAATAAGCCTTGACTCGCACACTGGCCCTGCAGTGGACCAGGGCCAGTGCGAGAAGTCTCAGAAACCGTATCAAAGGAATGAAGAAAGTGGTCCAAACGGAAAAAATAAAACAATCAAGTACAAACAGAGCTAGGCAGTATCGTTATAGATATGAAGGGATCCCAAACGTCGTTTGACGCTTACCGGGTACTCCCTTTTAATACCACCGGGACACTACATATCAGGTATTCTGGACCTCATTTTGGATCAAACCTCAACGTTTGCGACCCCCGAGCACGGTATATCGACAGGCCAACATTGCACCGCATCAATGGGGTAGTGGTAACCTGGGTCGTTGCCATTCGAGCTACAATTTCGATTCTGTCTCGACCCGCCGGGGGTTCGATTCCCTCTTGATGCACTACTGTGATTCTTTTTTTGTGTTATCAACACGGACTATTAAATTTGGCATTTAAGTTCGGGCGGTGTGGGAGGGAATCGTTGACCCAAGGTCCGGTTTTTTCAGTTCTATATATATCTCTTCTTCATGTCCACACTTGGCGTCAGGGTGCAATGGATATATTGGGTATCCCGCCAACAGCTCTCTGAGGGATGGGTATAGCGGCTTGATGGTCTAGCAACATATTCTGATGGGAGTCATTATCAGGTATAGACGAAGATAAAGACCGTTCCAGATACGTACCACGTAGTCCATTTGTCGGCCGGGAAAATCACCAGGCGGGTCAGTTACTCGCCATCATCAACGAGAACATTTGTGGCTGGGATCATATCCACGCATGACATTGCACATCTTGAGATCTAATGCTCAGCATTCGACTCCCAGTCATGGCATTTCGACGAATCAGAGAGGCTGAGTCTCGCAACAACCAATCACAGGTGATTAGGCGCCCATGGGTTATCTTGGCCGAAGTGACATTTCCGACAGATTTCGTGTACATGATAGATAATCTTGAGATCCCCTGAGCACGCTCAGTAACACACCATCTCGGGTTCGCTGTATCGCTCTAGATAACTATCAAGGATAATTCTCAGCTTCTAAATTTATATATGTCTAACATACCATCTAAGTAGCTTCCATTATTCCAGACCGTCAGCTCCATCTTTCTAACGCTATCTGATAATCATCTTATTCAAGGAAGTGCTTTCCAAGGCGTATGGAAGGACATGGGTAGATTTCTTTCTGTCCATCAATCAGACCATCGCCCATTGTTATAAAAGTCGGATATAGAACAGTCATCCCTCCTTGCACAAAAACCTTTCCCGCTATGTATCCCAAGCGGACGCTCCCTTTGGAGCTTGTTCAGAATATTGGTGGTCAGGTGGGTATCACCAACACGGTCACAGCTTTGAACTAAATCTGAGCTTATGCATGTACAGGCAGCAATCTCCGACGTAAAGTCTCTGCGCCTTGCTTGTAAAACATTTGCAGCGCTGCTGGCAGAAGACCTGTTCTACTGCCTTGTCATTGACATAAGTCGCAGGGATGTGCAACAACAACACCGCGGATTCGAGATTCTAGCATCGCTGGTCAGCGCCGAGTCGCACCCAGCCTGGACTGCCACCCGCGAGCTATCCATTCAGCAGATCAACCTTGACGAACCCTCGTGGCAAGTGGCATCCTGTCTGATACCCGCCCTCAAATCTTTGCGAAACCTCACAAAGATCAGGTAAGCAGCAGTGAGCATTTACCCTTGTGTCAATGCGATGTCTGATGTCCACCATCCGTTCTGTTTCTAGGCTGAACAACGCTTTCACTGGTTTTGACTGGATCTACACATCGGTGCTTGATTGCCTTAGGCCTGTGATACCAAGGATCTCCGGTCTAGAAATTTCCGGCATTACTAATACCACCGACCTCCAACCGTGCGACGGTAACAGAATGGGAGTTCTTATCTCCTTTCTCAGCAACCCCCAAATCTCTCTGCTAGAAACCTTTGCAATCAGTTCGCACGGTCAAGGATTGGAGTCTCATATAGGGTCGCCGCTAGTCACTGCAGCAACCGGTGTTATCGATAAATCGAGGCATAATCTTAAATCCCTCGCATTCGTCTTCCCATTTGCCAGACCTACACCAACACCTCCGACTATACAGTGTGTCTTTGGCCCGAGCACACTACGCGCATCTTTCCCCGTGCTCACGCATCTCATAATGGCCGAGGAAATAATCTACAACATCCGCAGCAGCACCCGTACAGTTCCCCAGTTCAGCTCGCTCAAGCATCTTACCTGTATATCAAGAGAGCAGATGCGTCCTCCGAGTCTCATCGCCGACAGTCGACCAAACACGTTCGACTTCTGGACAGCGCTTGCAAACACAGGAGTTCGACTACACAGCATCAAGGACGCGACGGCCACCCACGAAATGCTTCATTACCTCAAGTCATACTCTGGGGAGCTGCAAGAGCTACGTATAAAGCGCTTCCGAATTCGGTATGAAGCGGACAAGTGGCAAGGTCTGGGAGAAGAATTTTGGAACCATGTCATACCCCTCCACGATACATCTCTTCGTCTCCTTCACGTTCAAACGAACTGCAATGGGTGGTGGTCCTTTGGTCCTGTGACACAGCACGTCTTTTCAATCTACCCTTTTCCACAGCTGGAAGAGCTGAAGATAAACATCGACACAATGGCACATGGAACTTTGGCTGAGGAGAAATATATGGTTCGCCACTCAACACATTAAACATTATATGGTCTGACATTGACCACCCACACCAGAAAATTCTCTTAGATCTTACCGTTCAACCACGACTCTTTACTTCGCTCAGGGAGCTAATAACAGTGCTCCCTGCTCCTGTGGTGGTGAGAGATTGGTGCGGAACTGGACGTTTCGACTTCACTGCTCCTCGCAGGGGACACATTGGCGTAGCTTCGAGGACCACAGGATCCACAGATACCGAAAGGACCACAAGGATAGAAAGTAGCAGCGCTCGTTCAGGTCCAGCAGCCAAGTCACTCGGGGGCATTTTGCCCCACCGCTGGCCTGCTATGGCTCGACTTCCAAATCTAACAGTCACAAAAAGCGACATTCCCAACATCAGGCTCTGTCCTATACTGACGCAGGATGGGTGGAAGTACGAGCATCATCCATCAGAGAAACTCTCACAAGATGTTCTCACACAAGGTCTTACAACGCGTTTCATGCCTATGCCACATCGTAGGCATGTTACTACTATGTGGCCCTTGTAGACTGTAATGTATTGTAGTCAAATACGTGCTATAAAGGGCCTTGAATTATCAGCAAGCTCAGTGCAATGGCTACCCAAAAGTAAACGGGTTGGGTGTCTGATGTTGCGACACATGAAGCTAAAGTTTAAGGTCGTAACTGACCCATCTCCAGTTCCCGCATCTGGGCGTCTATTAAATCGCACCAAGCGGTTGCCAAGCGGCACATTATTCACAGATTACAGCGATGGACTCGGGATCAATATGAGATTTACCCTCACAACCTCGTACTCGATCAACGTCTGTGGATCCTGCCCTGCCTTCCCTTGAGCCAGTTCAAGCACGAGGAGGGGGGAGACCTCTCCAAAATAGCAGGTTTTGGGGTGCATCAGACCTCCACTGGAATATGTTCGAGGTGAGCAAATTCGACAAAACCCATCGTCGTAGCAGGTTCACGATTGTATGTAGCGGCCCAAGCTCCGCCTTTTTTGGCATAGGCGCCAAGCGATTACAATAAACCTCCTCGATCAAGTTATTGTTCCAGACGGTCCTCCTGATCTGCGCCATCAGCCTCAGACGAGATGACTGCATAATAACCAGAAAGGGGGATGTCGATACATATCTCTTTCTGCTTCCACTAGCTCGGGGCTCTCGTTTCATCTTTTCATGTGGGTAGTTTTGACTTTCGGCGTGGTCTTGACATGCTGAACATGGCACTATTGTCTGTCTAGACTTCCTTCCTTTCTTCTTAATACTTTCTTGGATACTCTCAGGTTCTGCGGCGCCAGACTACGATATCTCAACACTGGAAACATGACCTACATCAACTACGAAGTACTCGACAAAGCCAACATCGTAGACCCGATCTTCAAAAAGGTATGCCTACTGACCAACAACGCTCGCCATCCCGTCTGAATCCGCTTAACACAAAAACCCACTAGTTCGACAGACGTCTTACAAATGCCAGCAAGGCCTGGAACGTCCGCCAACTATACGAAGTCCAATGCTACGCCCAAACCACACGCGACCGTTTCAAAGCAGCGCTCCTCCAATCGCTCAGCTCGTTCGAAGATCTCGACGTGAACGAACACTCGTACCCCGACATCGCCAGCTACTGCCACTTTGCGAAATCCCTCGGAGACCCGTTCCTCAACATAGTGGTAGCACAAGGACTGGAAAGCGTAGAGAAGCTTGCCTGCCTCATTCTCTTCTCGGAGCATCTCATCACCTTTTGCGACTCGGCTCGACTTTCCGGACCCAGAACCACGTCCTCGGACACGTCGGACGAATCCGACGAAGACATTCCTTTCCGCATGTTGCTCTCAAACCCCGATTCCATGGAAATCGACCTCGAGCCGATCTTCTGGGACAAACTCTCGCTCAACCAAAGCCAGCATCATTACGACTGCAACACCGAACTAGAGTTTGACGACTCGGATATCATTGACCTTGTGACGAGTTCAAGAGATGATTCGGATGTGCCCATGGCTGTTATGGATCAAGTCGACGATACCAGGAGTTCCCGACATTGGTAACTTCATTGTACTGCTACTTCCTGGACCTCAATGGATGCTAGATGTGTCCTGCCTACTCTACCTTAGCTCTTTCACTAGCTTGTCTATTTTTATTACACACCACGACGCAGGGCGTCGCCTGTAATTGTATCCTATTTAACAATGTCATTAATCATATTGTACGCAACGAGATTATTTTCAACAACCCAAGGCCAACGTCAAAGATCGGACTTCTTGCCCTTTTGTTCCTTGCCCGTGGTAAGTTCAGCAGGACTAAAAGGTAGAATGTGCACCAAATATGCCTGTGTGGTGAGTTGGGGGGTGGAGAGGCTCCGGCAGGAGACTCGAGCCGAACACCAGGTCGTGGGGTGAAGGGAGACCGCCAGACGGCTAGCCCCCAAACGGACCGCAAACAGTCCCAGACGGCGGCGGGCGACAGTCGGTGGCTGAACCCCCAAATGACCGTGGTGGGCCGGTAATTAATGTACGAAAGTATCTGACGCAACCTTCAATAGCCAATAGGTGGAGTAACTCACTGGGGGAAGGCCTTTCCATAGGAATACAAAGCACCTCTCAATAGGTGTATACAGACCTTATTGAACACCAGATTGACATGTCAGAGTCGAAATAAAAGTCGTTGGACACTAAAGAACTTGAATTCTATGACACAGTTTGAGGGACACCTACAACTGTTCAAAACATGTTGGTATTGGTTCTTGGATGGGATGTATTGATACTGGAGGGGAAAGCGAAGAGTCAAGGCGATACAAACACCGTTGGATTGTAATCAACAAGCTGAGATGATAGGGGTGTCGTTGGGTGGATCGTTGGACGCAGGATTGTCGAGACGAGACAGTATAACCATCTTCGGATGCATAACACTTGATACAGACGTTGATATGCAAGATCAACGAGCTGAATTCAATTTACTGGCGTCGTTGGACACAGGCCGAAGAGACGAATTGACCTGGCCGTGTGAAATGCAAAATCGATGGATTGGACGCAAAGGTTGGCTTCAATTTGCGCTGTTGCTCTGTGGTTGGTCTCAAAGCGGATTGTTACCTGGTCGGTGAACTTGAACAGCACCGTCTGCTCCCTGCTGGCCTCAAATCAGCCCTGGTTTCTTGTCGTACACAGCAGAGGTCTAATCCAGTGACGATGAGGTAGGTGCTTGAATTTCGAAAGATACTGCCTAGGAACTTCGTGGGCATCATTGGATGCGCCAAGACCCTAGCGAGCATTTTAGGAAGCCTGGAGTGCATGGAAAGCGTCGTTGGACGGTCAGGAGGCTTGTAAGCTTCGAGAATTGCATAATGTTGTGACTCGTTCGATGCAGAGGTGAGGTGCCGAGATGCCCTGGGCATCGTTTGATGCAGAGTCGAGGTCTGTGAATGTGACGTAGTGTTTCTGGACACTCAGAGTCTGTTGGGAGTCCGTACCACGGCATGGCGAGTGTAGTTGGAGGTTCAAATGGTCAAGCCGAGATTGCTGGTGGAAAGCGATACCCTCGACGTTGCTGGCGTCGAACGCAGTTGATTCAACATCCTTGGCATCAAACCAGGTCAAATCTGTGTTGTCAACGTCCACATTGGTTGAATCCACGTCACTTGCGTCGAAATAGGTTGAATCCACATCCTTGGCGTTGAGCCTGGTCGAATCTACATCACTGACATTGAACTAAGGCATGTGAGAGCCCAGCTACCAGCACAGAGCGCTAGTCAAAGTAATGTGCATGGTGGTGCGCATGAGCAAGAATAGTCGCCAATAGTTGCGATTTGAAGTGTCCATGGGCACGCAAAGCATGGAAAAGAACCTGAGTCATACAGGCTTCGGAACAGTCTGTCAGAAAAAACAAAACAGCCTTTCGATAGGCATAAATGGGGCAGCCTCTCGATAGGCATAAAGAAACACCTCTCCATAGGTGCAGCCTTTCAATAGGCATAAATAAAACAGCCTCTCGATAGGCATAAAGAAAACACCTCTCCATAGGTGCAGCCTTT
>ML210194.1:43658-75278 GCA_004369085.1 Coprinopsis marcescibilis
CGCAAAATTAGGATTTTGAAACAAGAACAATGTCACAGAATATCGGAGAAGAGATGAAGGCCGAGCCGACTGAAATTCCAGTCGGTGGTGGTTCGTGTCAAGAGGACGCGGGGTCACGTGCACATCACTGGGCAAGACTTTGCATTGCTCGTTCGCTCCGCTGCCTCGCAATCCACCAATGTTGACAAAGATATTCGTCTCATCTTGGTAGAGCAATCCTCAAATACCGCCAAAACCCGAGCTGAAACCATGAAATTAATAATACAGAACACCTATTAACCAAGGCTTTAACGAGTATGAAGTCTGATAAGAAGATCCAAGTCATGACAACGCCAGCCATGCAAATACAAAAAACTACCCGCCAAAGCGTTGGATAACAAACATAAATGGAACAAAATAAGGGTCCCTTTTGACGAGCCTAGCCTAGGCTATCGCCTCCCAAGCAGCTCGAGCTTCTCCCCCAACAAACGTCCATCACGTAAACATACCAACCCTATGAAGATTTTGAAGCCTCCTTCTTGATTGTCCGGAAAACGTTTCTGGTCAACCCATCCTTGCCCACTTCCTCCACTCTGACCAGCTTGTACCTCAGGACAGCCGGGAGCAGCTTGGCCCATATGAGCCAGTAGACGAATCCGATACCGAAAACAGCCCAGCCTGCAACACCGTGCGTCCAGTATGGAAGTTCTTTGTAAGGTTCTGCGACAGAAGGTGGTGGTGTGAGAGGTACGACGAACAGAAAGACGTTGACGGCTCCGAAGAAAGCGGCAGCAACCAAGGCGACATTCGAGGGTCGGATCCAATCTGGGTATGGCCGGAAGAGGAGATAGATGATTCCGAAAGAGATCGCAGCGTTAATGACGGAGAGGGGGTATGAAATCTAAAGATAAAGGTGAGTGGTAGATCACAATATCAAAGACATGTACACTTACAACGTTGATAACAAAGTCATAAGCATCGCCAGGGGGCACAGCGAAAATGACGATCAAGCAAATGATCCAGTCTGATACAATAATCAATACATGAGAAGCACAAAAGGTCGGTTGCACGTACGGAGTGCCAAACCAGGCAAAGGTGCGTTGAATGGGCGATTGGATCCCCAGAACTTGCTGAAAGGTAGAATACCTTCTCGTCCGAGTTCTTGATTGACACGACCCTGGGAGAAAATCTGCAATAACTGTCAGCACTCAAGTTTGGAGGGATCGTATTCTATGACGTACGACACTGAGAACGTTTCCGAGAGCAGAAAGGGCAACAAAGACTGAGAGAGCTCGCTCAGCACGAGGACCATATACGTTCCTGAACAGCAGCGCAGCGACAAGTCGCCCGGATCCAACGATATCTTCCTTGCTGGCCCCCGCGAAGTAGGCGATGTTGGCGAGCATGTACAAGACTGCGACGACAGCAATAGCCACCGGACCCGCAATTCTGACAGTGCGTTTGGGATCCTTGACTTCGGCGAGTGCGTAATTGACGTTGCTGAAACCAATGTAGGACCAGATAACCTGAAAAACGAGGTCAGACGCGAAATTTGAAGATATGCCCTAACAGCGTACATTGTACAAGCTCAGGCAGAAGGAACTTGCGCTAGCAGTCGTTCCCTCAAAGGCGTTTTCGAAATTGTTTGGCTTTTCGATGTTCATGTGGCCGCCCAGCGCGACGAAGCCGGTGATAATGACGAACACCAAGACCAAAATCTTGATGATACCGAGCACATTTTGCAGTCGAAGACCCCATTTCACAGCCGTGCCATGAAGAACGAAGGCGAATGTGATGCAAGCGAAACCGACAGCACGGAGTCTCCACCGGGTAGGTTCAGCATTGGCGGCCAGAAGGATGTATTCACCGAAGACGAGAGAGTTACCCGCGGCCCAGGCTAATACGGGCAATAAGAACACAGGTCAGGCAATCTAAAGTGTTAAAGGCGCACCTAGCAGCACCCCATTTGCTGCAAATACAGATGTAATGAGGAACTTGGGTTTCCTGAACAAGTATTCCAAGTAATTCTTTTCCCCTCCATTCTTAGGGACAGCCTGGGATGTGCAATGAAGGAGATCAGGTCGAGGAATATTCTAACTTGATTACTGCTTACTGTTCCCCAGACAATATACACATACATTCCCGACGCAGCGATCACTGCTCCAATGACCCACATGAAAAGAGAGAGACCAACACTCCCGCTTAGGCGGAGAATTGATCCAGGCGTAGCAAATACACTTAAAACGCTATTAGGACATACTAGTTTCGGGGCAAGCGACGAACATACCCAGTACCGATGATACGGTTGAAGATGATAAAAATGGACGAGAACAGGCCAATCTGCCTGCGACCAGGGACGTCGGTGTTGTCGACGAACTTGATCTCATCGTCCACATCGCTGGTATCGATACTGGATGCACTCTTGCCGGAGTAAGGGTCGACAGACTTCTGGTCGGACATCGAGGGCAACGTCAGACGGACGAGAAGCTGAGCAGCCAGAATACGACACTCACGATGTCCGCCTTTATATCGCGGTCCTTGAAGGATCCGGAACCCTCGTTCATGATGTAGTCAAGGAATGTCAGGCGCTGCCAGAGCACCTCGTGTAAGTCAAAGGAAGCGAGATATAATGACAGGTCTTCGGTACCAAACGAGGGTATTTGGAAAGACGTTGAATGGCACCATCCTGGCGATTCTTTGCGTATGAGATGACCCAGGACAAGGAAGCATGTGGTGTAGATGCCGTGTTGGGAGCAAGGATTAGGCAGGATCTGAAGAAATGCACAATCATTTTGCCTCCGATCAGCTTAACCATGCGCTACCTTGGCATTGTTTGTCTTCCCTCCCCGACATAAACATACAGATCGAGCATAATGTCCCTGATTCTTGCTAACCTCGATCCACCCGAGTCCGAATTCGAAATTAGAATCAGAGAAGAAACTTCCGCTGGTGGCATTTCTGAGAAATGCGGAGAGCGTAGCCTTGGATATATCGTCGTATACTGTAGTTAGTATGTACCAGTGAGTCAATGACCGCGCCTTCAAAAGTTAATATGTATAGAGGTCGCCACCGACGTCAACACTGGCGCAATATTCTTTCAATCATTCGTGCTCTGTGCTCTGGACATTTGATTTACATGTACGTAGCCCCACCTGGTCTCCTCTCGCCCTTGCGCAGCAAAACATTCCAAACACGATGGAGTGCATACATACGAGACAATGATGATGAACATCTCTCTCGTTGGCACGTAAATTGCGCAATTTGACTCGGGGAACAAGATTAATGTAGAACTGATGGAGCGCTCAGGCCGTATCGCATAGTGCGTATATAACTGCTGTTTAAGTTTGCAGAGTGGGGGAATCCCAGCGATGATGCTTCCGTCCTCCGACTCCCGTCGCCCGATTCCAGTGTTTCGGAAAAACGACTCCAAGCCCCAACTCTCGCCAACTCTAACTAGCTCGAAGTCCAACATCCAAGTTTACTTTGATAAAAAGAGTTACCTCATCCCTCTCCAAATTCTCCTTGGCTTCAAGTCTTCGACGACCTTCACATATGACCCCACCTTCCCAGCCAACCGCAAGGTGGGTGGGGGCAAACTATGTACCAACATCCAAACCGTAGCGGCAATACCATGCATCCAATAGATATCATCGGGTTCTGCGTTCCTATCTCGGACTTTCACAGCTTTCAACTCAAACCCACATACATACCCCTATCGTATAATTTACCTGACGTACCTGACACACGACCTAGGTTCAATTTGGGAAATGAACCGACCAGATTTGGGCTCGAGGATTCGGAGGCAGGAACCTTCAGGAACTTGGACCAAAGGAAGCGCGGCGTCGATCCGGTGGTTCTAGCATTCAAGGTACAGCCTCTATCACACTCCTTCGAAAGCCCAGAGAAGTCTTATGCAAATTAGCTCTGCCGTAGGCCTAGGAGTACCCCGTATAGAACGGCTTGGGCTTCTGGTAACCAGCAGACTTCGCCCGCGTCCGACGGCCTTAAAAGCCGATTCCAATTTCATTCAGTTTGAAACAGTTTGAAACAAGCTAAATGCTTAGATGAATAGATGGCCATTCCACAGTCGTGATTTCTGGACTTCGTGCAAAATGGCCCCCATGTGCCCCCATGTGCATGATCTCAAGCTATACAGCGTGCAATTGTTCCCTCAGACTTGCAATCGCTTTCTTCGGCCGATAAAGCGGCTCAAAAACCTCTCGCCTTACGACGTAGGCAGTCTGTAAATACTAGACAGTAGCATTAGAATCCGTCCAAAAGTCATATTATCCCAAAATGTAGGTTAAAGTACAATGCTCATCCATCCAAAGCACGAAGCGCGGAACAGGCACGAATAATAATAACAACAGACACTGTGCAGAACAATGCAAAAAGTAAAGAGTAGGGGGATAATAGTAGTAAGCCAACTTTCTAATAGTACATCTAGCAGATATAGCATGCGCAGCGTGTATAAGTTGAATCAGCGAGGCAAGCGTGATAAAACCACGAAAGCAAACCAGTTAAAGGAGAAATTGAAAAAAGATATCGCATAAAGTGAAAAACGTTTAAATCCCCCACGAGGGGAGCAAGTGGAACGTACAGTTTACCCAAGAGCAAAGCTCAAGGTACTCGTTGTACTCGTCGGAGGCTGCACGCCGGCCGTACCTTCAGGCCCAGGACTACTATTCCCACCCACAACACTCCCATTCCTCGGATTCATAGCATTCATCGCATCCCTCACACTCCCCATCCCCATCCCCATCTCCATCCCAATCCCCATGTTCATCGAATGCGGGTACCCAATCCCCAACCCAATCGCATTCCCACTAGGCGGCAACTGCCCACTCCCAATCCCAAACATCGAATCCCCACTCCCCATGCCAATATCAAAGTCAAGATTCATTTGACTAATCGCGTTCGGTGTCGGCGACATCGAATTCGAACTCGCGTTGGAGATCGAAGCCACAGGGCTACCAGGGTTCGAGTGGCCTTGAGGATCATTGGTAGTTCCATCGCCGGGAAGAGAAGGTGGTTGGATAGGTGAGTTCGGAATGCTCGGAGTAGGACTCGTCGACGGGGTGAACCATCCATTCCCGTTCACACCAGGTGCCTGGAGGCTGACCGTCAGGCCCAACTGAAGACTTGTACCCCCAACCTGCACACTCCCGCCCGCAGCAAACCCAAACATGTTCATGTTCATCATCGGCGAGCCTTGATTCCCTATGGAACCACTTGACGACGAAGGACTAGCCGCCGTACCCCCAATCGCAAGAGGGTTGTTTAGCGCAGGCATCACAGGCATCCCCATTCCCCCATTATTGCTGATGTTTTGCATTCCACCCATGGGGATAAAGTTCATCACAGTAGTCGCAGGGTTGGATGGCCCCGAACCAAAGTTGTTCCCCATATTGAACATGTTCGTCAGATTCATGTTGACGTTCATTCCAAACGACGGCTGGTGTTGTTGCTGTTGCTGGTGATGATGCTGCATATGTTGATGGGCGATTGACGTCGAGGAAGGCGTATACGGAGGTGGCTGTCCTTGGTGCATGTGCTGATGTTGCTGATAATTTAGTAAATTCTGGCGACCTTCACTTGAAGAAGACGAGGAAACCGGAACCGCCAAACTGGCAAGGAAGGCGTCCCAATCCGCTTGATTGGGCTCAAACCCCGACTCTTCGTCCATCTTGGAATGTGCAGACGAAGACGACGCCGAAGAAGGCGAATTCATAGGACCCCCTTGATTTCCCCCAGTAACATTGAATCCAGGGACAGGCATCGGGGCATCGTTCACATCTTCACCAGGCGTCGTCAACCTCAAAATAGGCTTCCGATCTTCCTCGCTCTCCCTCTTCATCCCGAGAGCACCGCCTTTCCGATCTGGCCGAGGACCACCACCACTACTATCACCCATTAAAATATCGCCATCACCCCCGCCTTGACGCAAACCCTGATTCCTTTCCAGTCCATGCGCACTGCCAACACTGCGACCCCTACGAGCATCAGAGAAAGCTCTCGCCCACGCTCCTCTCCGATCCTGATCCACAGGCGTTCCACGACCCATACTACCTCCAACCATCATGTCCATGTTCCTCAATGCCCACACACGCACAGTGCTTAAACGAGGAGGGGGAAGCTCCAAGATCGGTGACATTGGCATCTGCAGATGAACTTGAAGAGGCGACACAGGGGATGGAGGAGCCAACGTGCTTATCGACGATAGCGGCGACCCGTACTCCGCCACCTGCTCCTGAAGCACTTCTGCTCCCTGGCTTTCGTAACCAGTCAACATCGGCAACACAGAACTCGGAGTCGCATTCTCCTCTGGCACAACAGCAGGCTCGCCATCCAACGCACCACCGTACATCCCCATAACAACTGGTCTGCGCGTAGGCGAAGGCGGGGGTACGTAAAACGCATTGAAGACACCACCGGGATTTACCAGAGGCTGACTAGAAGCAGCGGAAGGCGAGGTGGGGGCATCTGGGCTTGCACTGCGTTCGGCGGCAAGAGCAAGAACCGGGCTAGTAGGCGAGCTTAGTTCGAGGTTAAACGAAGGATCCGATAGCGCTTCATCAAGGTCAGCACGACGCTGTGCTTCCTCCGCTTCCTCCGAGTCGATGGCCGGCGAGGTAGCATCCACAGCTTTCGGAGAGTCCTTTTCGGTCTCCTGGGCCAAAGTCGGAATACCAGGGGGACTAGAGGTCTGCCCTTCTTCGTCCTCAAACTCTTCGTCGTCTCCAACATCTTCGGAATCAACGGCATCCATGTCGATATCAACGTCTGCGCCATCCGCCTCTTCAGCCGGTAAAATCGTACCGGAAGGACCAATGGCGAGACTCGTCGAGAGACCCGAGGCAGACGCCGCAGGGGCAGATGCAGCACGTCTCCGCTGGGAAGATTTAGCGGTTACTCGTCGTCGGGCATGAGCAGGTAACTTCTTCGGCGGCGAATCTTCTTTAGCTTTGCCTTTGCCCTTGGCAGCAGAAGAAATTCCCTCCGGAACCGCCTTATCCACCGCGTCACCGACCGCAGGAGCATCACCACCCACCACCATATCCATATTCTCTTTGTTCCCTTCCACACCACTCTTCTCGGCCTCTTCCTCGCCTTCGACCATCCCGCTATCGTCCTCCATATACTCGTAGTCCTCGTCATCATCTTCGTCATCGGAAAACTCCTCCTCATCGCTGCTATTGATCTCCCAATCATACACCGGCTCGTCCATAAAGTTGATGGGACTCGTCGGGCTGTTACTCGGTGTGCTGCCAGCACTCTCGCCTTCGCCGCTCCCACCCTTCATTGCCAACTGCCCCAACCTCGACGACGAGGCACCAGCACCGCCACTGTAGCTCCCAGACGCAATAGGTTGCCCGCCGTACACGAGAGGCATCCTCGATGGACCGGCACGCGAAGAGCCTCCTCCACCATAATATCCGAGCGGAAATCCGTGCCTCTCATAGTACTCATGCGCCTCCTGCGCGACAATGGCCCGTATCGTCTCCAACGAATATCTTCGGCGTCTGCAAGAAAAACGCAAAGAAACATTGGTCAATAAGTGAAAGACATCTAGAGCCAAAAAAAAAAACCCCCCATGATAAAAAAAATCGACTTACAGGTCCCAAACACGAACTTTGCACGCAAGCCTCCACATGCTCTTCTCCGAATCGAGACGAGGTGATTCTTCCCATACCGGTGGCGGCGCATACGCCGGAGGGGTAGGTGGTGGCGGTGGGGTAGCAACGGGAGGGAGGTGTTGTATTTGCGGAATACCGGCAGCATCGACTGAATGCTGCTGCGGTGAAGAAGACACCGAGTATTGAGGTTGGACCGGGATTCCTAACTGCGGGTCTTGCTGTGAACTACCTTGCTGTACCCCTGGTGCCATTAACCCGCCGTCTGCGTACCCCATGCTCGTATCGTGGACCGGGATGCCATAAACTTGGGAAGGGGTTGGGGAATGCAGGACAGGTTGTTCTTCGATCTGGATGACCGGTGGTGGATAAGGTTGAGCAGAAAGTTGAGGAGGATCAACTGAGAGAGGAGGGACATGTGAAGTAGTGAATGGAGGGGATGGAGGAGCAGGTGCTGATGGTCTACGGGCGAGTCCATCGACTTCGAGGCTGAGGGGTAAATTCAACCCTTCTTGTTCATGAGGCCGCAAAGGGGCATCTAATGAAGGTTCCTCCGTCATACTGCTGGAGTCTTGAGGTTCCTGGGAGGGTGGCTGAGGATCGGTCGACCCACTTGCCGAGAGCAGTGTTGAAGGACCATCACTGCCAGAGGGTTCTGCAGAAGTCGCAGAAGTAGGTGGCGTCGACAGAGAAGAAGGAGTAGAAGGAGACGTAGGCCGTTTTGGCGCATCCCCAGCTCTCAAAACCGCGCTGGGCGTG
Organism: Coprinopsis marcescibilis; assembly: GCA_004369085.1. NCBI lineage: Eukaryota > Fungi > Basidiomycota > Agaricomycetes > Agaricales > Psathyrellaceae > Coprinopsis > Coprinopsis marcescibilis. The sequence goes on from ML210194.1 coordinate 52,031, forward strand.
ATGGGTTTTGCGACATTGCTCTTTCCCGAATTGGATGCACCGCCACCGTTACCATGGGAACTTCCACCACCGTTGCCCGCACCCAAATTCAGGCTAGGAATGGAGCTCATGGGCAATGTAATGGTACCAAAATCGACGCGATCGATGATCATAGGCCCCATTTGCGGCGAACGGGTCGGACTTGAAGGCACAGTAGAACTTCCACCTGGGTTTCCGGAAGTAGACGTCGTTTCTTGTGAGGTTCCCCCAGAAATGAACGGCGAAGGAAGTGGAAGATCCAGAGGAGGGGCGAGAGGCGAAACAGGACTCGATCTTCCCCCGTGAGGACGCTGAGTGGACTGTGGTGGTGAGAGTTGGGACAGAGAGAGCGAAAGGTTCTGAGAAGGGGAGGACATAGAAGAATGGGAAGGTGAGCGGGGGACAGAGCTTGGGCTTGCAGGTCGAATCGAAGGGGAGGATATCGCTGCTGGAGCCAAAGTCGGACTGGAAATGGGCGTGGGTGTCGAGGGTGCCGGCGCAGGTGTGGGTGGTAGGGGAATGCTGTCCTCGACAATAACTCCTCCGCTCAACCTACTCGATCTCCTTCGAGGACCGAGCTGTATCTTGCGTTTCCTGGGCTTCGATTTGGCTGGCGTCTTGTCAATATCTTCGGCTTCAGGTGACTCGGACCCTACGCTCTGAGGTTCTACGGTGGCTAGCGGAGATCGCTCCCTGAATGTCACACTAGGAGTGGGACTGCCGCCTCTTCGCTCGGATAGAGGCTTGGTGTCTGCTGGCTGTGTCGTTGAATTCCCACTTGGTTCCGGAGACAGTCCCTGGGTTCGCATCCTCGTCACATAGCGAGTGATTCGCCGCGGAACGAGTGCAGCAGTTTGGCGTTGAACGACGGCATTGGTGCTTTCCGCAGGCCCGGCCGGGAAAGGTATTGCTTTGGTTTGAGTTGGGGAGGTGAGGGGGCTGGGAGGGACGCTCGATAGGGCTGACAAAATAGACAGAGTTGGGGATGGTGGTTGAGGCGGTTGTGATGAAGGTGGTGAAGAATTCGGCGGCGCTGATTCGCTCGATCCGGCGAGCACAGAGCGCGTTAGTCTTCGGGTTGAGGATCCGTGAGTTTCTGGCGCGGGGATTTTGGAGTCCTCGGTTGATGCTCGAGGAGCTTTGCCAACTTTGGGAGTGCGCTTTCGTGGGGATCGTGCCCGAGGCTATTGAAAAGATTAGCATGTTATTTGCGAATATATTGTTCCAACATACCTTGACAGTCGGTTCGGGCGGGGGAGGAAGTTCACCGCTTTTCCGCTTCTTCCTCACCCTTCTAGCAATGGTTGACGTTGGCTCTGGAGGTGGGGAGACAGGTTCCTCCTTGGTCTTTCCGAGAACGATGTCGTCGTCGAGGGCACTGAGCGACTTTCGCTTTCGATGATTGGGCCGTTGCTTCGGCGCTGGAGTCAATTGAAGTGAGGCAATCTTGGAGTCATCGTCTTCCAGGCGTCTCCGTTTGTCTGCTCGCGTATGTGACGTGCGAAGAGGCGAGGTGGGGGTCGCCGTGTATTTACTGTAGGCATCACGTGTAGATGTGTTGGATGTGTTGGGTGTTGAATCGGTGCGAGCTCGTTTCCGGAGATTGTGTGAAGGTCCTGCAGCGCTAAGCGAATCGGATTCTGCGGCATTGAATCGAGTACTTCGTCGAGTTGTGGGGGTGGCCGTGGTAGTGGAGTATTCCAACGTCATGTTCCCCTGTGCGGGCCTGACGGCTATATTGTGTAATGCAAAGTGTCTGCGTGTATGTTGTAAGCATAGCTTGCGGTCAATTATTGAAGACACCTACTTTGAGATAGGGGTGAGATCCTCCCCTCCAATGAACAATATCTACACCGGAGTGGCTGTAAAATTGGATGAAAGCCGGTGGCGTATTGAATCTAATGTCAAGGTAAAAGTGTCAAGGTCTTGCTCCGGTTATACAAAATGAATACAAACCTGGTTCTATCACGTCAAGGCGGTGTAACAAGGATTGCTATCCCAAGAACGCCCACCAGTTAGCCCTTGACCATATTCGTCCAATCAAACGTACATACCGCGCTAATCCAGGGTCGCGTCGCAGGAACAGTCCAAATGTGAGCACACGAATAGACCCGTGTCCGCCTTCGATACACTGAGCCGGGTAATGCTTATGATATGACGGTTTAGGGTACTTCTTGCCCTTCTTCGTCGTCAGAGTGGAGAACTTCTGAAGCACAATGTGAGTAAAGCTGCCAAAAAGCGGAGATGGCGGCCAGAAAGAAGAAATCCTTGAACTCTCGTTCAATAGAAGAAGACTAATCAATAGATTGTGTCAATTCAAATGGAATACTCACCGTCAATGCGATCCCCGCCTTCCGTTCCGCCTGCGCTACACCGGCTACTCGTCGTCGTCTTATTCGGAGGAGCTGAAGGTCGTAATGCCGCAAATGAGGTCTTCTGAGTTCTCCTCGCTGTATGCCTACGTATATCCGCGAGGCTCTATGCCCGTATGACCTCTGCAACACCGTTGTCGTTGTGGGTTCTCACTGGGAGTTGGCAGGCCGCCGCAGCGACGACGCCGTCCAAGTCAAACCTGACCAAACATTCAATTTATTCCCACGACATATACAATGCCCAACAACGATTCCCTTGGCATCTCCAGCTCAACGGCTGACGACTCGAGAAAACCATTGTTCATAACCAATCATGCGCCACGCCATCCAGTGTTATTATGAACTTGGTCCAAAGTCCTAGAATCTCAATTAAAGCCCTTTTTAGGCATCTCCGCAAGAGATGCTAGGACAGGTTAGGACATCATCATTCACGGAACCAAATTCGCGCGACGCGTTTTCGGACTGGCCTCGCGATGGCAAACAACACACACGCATTGCAAATGCAACTGCTGTCGGCATCGCCTCCTCTTTCGTGATTTCCGATACCGGCACATTAGTTAATGTTGAATGACAGTGCTCCTTTCCTGCACTTTCGCGGTTTGTATTATCCAAGTGCGGCCTACTACTTGACCAACTCTTGACATACTTAAATATATCAGAACCCTATTACTAATTTACACATTGAGTTTGCATTGAATCGTATCCGAGCCAGGATACTTCCTTCAAAGGCAACATGTCGTCCGCATCCAGGATCATACATGACAGTACCTTTCTAACCGACCTAACCCTTTCTACCGAATTTCCGGGAGATTAATCGAGCACAGACTCCGAATATTGGCAATGACCATGTCCGCCATGGACTGAGACCTTTCTGGATGTCCACTCTACGGCCATCTCAGTCGCATATGCTACCAAGTGCGTAAGCCACTGTACCATCCCCCCAATTCTAACCACATATTAAACCCGTCGCAAAATCGATTTTGTGGTACTCTCGGCCATGTAACGGAATCGAAACCAGGTGAACAGATACTAGCCTGGACAAGCCCAATCCACCTAAATCCTCCGCTCACAGTATATGTAAGTCGTCACTAAACCTGCGGTAAACCCTGGGACCACTTGTACCCATCTGCGCACTTCTATCATTCCCAACCTCTTCACACAGCCTGTGCGAATGCGTCATATGATCCTCATTTCTCCCTTGTTTCAATTACCAGTGAAACATCAGCTGGACCAAGCTCCACAGCAAGAATAAGCACCCTGGCACACCACCTCATACTAAGCCTCCGTAAATCCATCCATCATCTTATACCTTAAGGTGTCACATATATCCAACGGTATGGATATTCATCATCGCACAAACAGGTCATAAGATAGCGCAATTGTGTAGCTCACGAAAGCTGAGCGAGTTTAGCCCTACTGTGAGCACGGAGCAAGTCTAGATTGCAGGGTTCCGTATCATATTGGCTTCTATAACTCTTCTTTGAGATGATTGCACAGAGCTCAGGATATGAAAGCCTGTTACTAATATTTTTCATTTACGTCGATCGAAAGCAAAAGCAAGGCATTGAGCCCGAACGACCAGAAGACCCTTCGATTATCGGTGCATCGAAGATGATAAGATTAGAAGGTCCGACAGGGCTGTTCCATATACAGCAAACATGACCGACCCATCAACGAAGCGATGACTCAGAGCACGCGCGCCATGTTGTTCGGAGCGCCGTTTTATCTCAGACGCCCAACCCGGTGGCCTTCGTTTTCAAGTCGCCACCCCACACCTCAGTCCGATGATGGGCGGCGAAGGGGTCTCACAGCTTATCTCACTTCCACGACTCTGGAACCTAACATCAACGAAGAAACTCAAAAAGTTCACACTGCAGGTAAGTTCTTTGTCGGGTCTAGCCAAGTACTAGCAAAGATGTCTCTTTCATATGGGCGAATGAATTAAACTCTTCGAAAGGCGTTCCTGGATCCCGTCGCATGAGCTTACGCGGACTTCACATTGTTTTAATCTCCTTATGCTCGTCGAGACTGCTCGGATCCAACACAGCGACGGGGATGGAAAAGTCCGCCCAAATTACGTAACAGTCCAAGCCTGAGGCTGTACCCGCGAAGGGAACCGACCTTTGGCAGTGACTGCCGAATTTTTCCTTCACAGCATACCACGTTGAGCTTGCCGCGCATGCTGGCGTAATGGTAGGCTATATAAAGTGGGTTGTCGGAGTCGGAGAGGCTCCCAACAAGTCCAGTCCCTCACTCAACTCACCAAGATGGAGCACACCTTGCACACTCAGTCCTCCGAAGATACCCTACAAGCTCGCTCGACTTGGGCTCAAGTCCTCTCTCAACCAGCTGCAGATGTTGCTGCGGCCAAGCAAGCCCTTCTATGGCTTACTTTCGCTCATAGACCTCTCTCCACTTCCGAGCTCCTCCACGCCGTCGCCACCTCTCCCATATTCAACGAGAACAATATCCCAAGCACATCCAGGCTACTTTCCATATGCTGCGGCCTCGTCACCATCGATGAGAAAACCGACACCGTCAAATTCACAGGTAAATTTAGCGCACTCCAAACCTTTGCTGTAAAGGACGCCCCCCTCACCAACCATATCATCTCACAGACGCCACGGCTTGTAGCTTTTTCCGAAGCATAGTCGCCGAGCTTTCTCCAGGGCACAGCCCACACGCCCAAATCACCACCGGCTGCCTCACCTACCTCACCGCCTCCGGTTTTCCAAATGCTATTGGAGCTCCACAGCGTCCGATCTCCCGGCGACACGACCTCAACACGTTCCTGAGCCACCGACCTTTCCTCAACTATGCCTACCATTATTGGGGGGAACATGCTCAAGTAGCCATGCTAGAGGAGGATGGCCCAGAAGTCCAAGTCAGGATAGGATCCTTCTTGCAGGAAGCGACACCTTATCCATGGATCTACCACGATCAGGACGACGTATACGATGCCTTTGACCTTCTTACTCTGCCTCACGTCGCAGCGTGCTACGGCCTATCCTACTACCTGCCCACCGTTTTGGAAGAGCGCCACACAAAAACACAACTCCGTAAACGCACTCCATTGCACCTATCCGCGCGATATGGCCATGCCGAGTTCATCAGTGCTCTACTCGCCAATCCAGACATGGATGTCAACCAAGGAGACGCCCGAGGCCAAACGCCCCTGATGCTCGCCTCAAACACGCACGAGGAAGCCGCTAAAATCCTCATCTCCTCTCCAGACATCGACATCAACAGACAAGACTCCCGAGGCTTCACATCCTTCCTTCGAGCATGCCAATCAGGCAACCTCGCAATCGCCAAACTCCACCTCACCGACCCTGTATCCGTCCGTGTCCTCCGAAAGGCGACCCAGGATGGAAGGATACCCCTCTGTCAAGCCGTGGCGAGCGGGAGCAAGGAGCTCGTGCAACTCTTGCTCTCGGAAGACACCATCGACGTCAACCAACGCGACCAGGGTTCGACTCCCCTCATCCGCGCCTGCAGCAAAGGCTACACCGAGATCGTCAACACCCTCCTTCAGCATCCCAATATTGAGATAAACAAGGAGGACGAACACGGCTCGTCAGCATTGCACCACGCCATCACGTACAAACATGAATCAGCCGTCACCTTGCTGCTTGCCCGGGAGGACCTGGACGTGAACAAGGACAACAGCTTCGGCAACACCCCCTTAACACTGGCAGCCCAGAGCGGTCAAACTGGTCTTGTCCATGCATTGCTTCGCCGTCCTGACATCGACGTCAGCAAACCAAAAACCAATTCGCAACAGACGCCACATCACCTTGCTACCACTCGCAAGCATCTCGCTTGTGCCAACCTCCTCGCAGACCACGTCCAAAATATTAAGCTTCAAGCATAGACATATAGTTTGAGTCTCACAGTTTTTTCGCTCTCTATAAACACTCGTACCACCTAGTCCAATACATCTTCGTTTCCTCGTCAATAGCAGACACACTGTCCACCCCTTCCTTTGAGTAACCTGTGAAATTTTTCGATGAGCACTGCCGGACTTGAGGATCGAGCAACCTTGACTTGACTTCAAACCTTGGAGCTTGATATAAGCATAAGCACTCACGACATCATCCTCCGACAGTTGGTCATAATGAGAAAGCGCAGAGACAAATTTTGTCGCGGAATACGCTATCCATTGTGAGAGGTCGCCAGTTAGTAGGTAGGTCCTTACCTTTGACTTAGTAGTTTGCGATAAATTTTCTGGGTTGTAGCCAGTTCTTCCTGGCGAATGGTAGGGTCGTCTGGGACAATGAAGCAAGGAAACTATCATAATGGGTGTTATGAACAATTCAGAATAGAGATGGAGTTACGCACGTCGTGTCAGATTGGGACCTGACGGTATGGCATTGTCCATTCGCCCCATCGAACGATAGGACGCATCCCAGATTTTCATACCCTCGCGAGTTTCGAAATTCGAGGCGACTTGCGCCCGGCGCTGTAGCTTTGAGCCCTCGGATCCACGACATGGCTCGACGATGAGTGCATGCAGCATGGGCCCGCCTTTGCATCTCAGAGAGTCAGATGAAATCACTCAGAAATTTTAGAAGAAATGAGTTGGCTAGCGAGCTGTGGGGGATTCCTACAACCAGATATAATGCCGTTCCCTGTTACCGTCCAGGGAAGAATATAATGAGTAGGACAAAACAGAACCGTCGTCAAGAATTCGAAAAGTGGCAAGCTGATGGTGACAAGGCAAAACTAGAGAAATGGCTTGGCAGGTGTGTCGCTGTTAAGTACATATGTGGCAAAGCCTGTGCCAAACACTGATGGACCCTTGACGCTTGAAAGCTTGAACCCGCGGACGACTCGGACTCTTGACCCTCCCAAGTCCACAGTAACCACTGCTTCCACTTGAGTGCCGCTTCTGCTTGGTAATTTTGCGCGGGTGGGTTACTACACAAAGCATTCTAACCAAGTTTTAGAACTTTAAGTATAGTCTCGACTCGAACATCCGAACTGTGCGATTCTGCGAACAAACAGACACGCGTACTTATTCCACCGGATTTCGGCCCTGGCAAGGTCTACCTATGACGTGGTGAGCTATAGTGCGTAGCCCAACATGTGCGAAAACAGAACTCAAATGTCTAGTATAGGTCCTCCCGGTTGTCAGCGGAATGTTGAACTGCTGTAAAGTCGCAGCCATTTCGCCAAACATGTTCAGTTTCCACAGCTTTCCGAGTCATCAGATCAGGATTTGGCCAAGGCTTCTCTATCCAATTCAGAGCACTTGACGGTGCAACGAGGCTTGGCTTGGTACCAAGTGTCCCTTCATGATATCTACCTCGTGTGCATGGCTCCCCTTGCAACTACCATCCCAAATCCTCCCACCTCCCTCCCCATCCTTCAGCACAGATGATCTTCCTGCTAATGCTATGGTACACCTCTCAATCTCTCACTTGGACCATGGCATCCCCACTCTCTTTGGCACCACGCGGCGGGCTCGTCAAAACCGGCGGTCTGACTTCAGAGTTTGGCGACGACGACTCTCCTTGGTCCGACGGCGACAGGCGCTCGATACCAAGCATCTTCTGGACCTGTCTTGTCACCATATTTACATGCACCTGGATATCTGTGCACCCGAACATCGCTGGATACAAGGCGTCATGGTGGTCCCGGTTCTGGAACCGTGTCGAGCTCATGCTCTGGGGCATCATAGCACCCGAGCTGCTCGTTCTATACGCTTACAGACAATGGTTGGGTGCCAGGATGATAACCAAGGAGCTCAAAGAAAAGGCTCAAGGAGACGGGTTGGGTGAGTGGTACTCTTCAGCGGACAGGCAACCGTCTCACGCCCTCCACAGCAGTTGATCATTGGACAAACGTTCACGGCCATTTCCTTCAGATGGGAGGCTTCATCTTTCAAGACGAACTGGGAACGCATTACCTCAACATCTGGTCAGAGATAATCGACGCCTTTTTCAAAGAATCGTGGACCAAAGAATGCTGCAGACGGCGTCGTAAAGCCCTTCTTTCACTCCCACTCACCGCAGAAGAAATCTCCGACCGCAGCAAAGGCGACATCATCGCCAAAACATTCGTCGTCATCCAAACATCATGGTTCATCATCCACTTCATTGTTCGAGCCGCCCTCAAGCTCGACATTACGGAACTCGAGATTATCACGCTTGGATATGCAGTATTGAACGGTGTCATGTATTTCCTGTGGTGGGACAAACCTCTGGATGTGGAATGCCCAATCATTGTCCATGTATCCTGCCCTGGCCCGTCGACTGGACCCACACGATCCGACTCTCTTAATAAAGCGCCCTCAGTTGAAGTAGCCGTCGTCGAGTTAGAATCACGCACTGAATATGATACTCACACGACCTCGATTCCCAGTGCTTCTCCTTCAAAGATATCAATCCTCTGGCTAAACTTCGGTGCGTCATGAACTATTTATATACCTTGAACTGCTACTAACAATTCTGCTCGTAGTGACCCTCGTGCTTAACGCAAGCATCGTTCGAGGTTTCTTCTGTAGAGTCCTTGATATTGCAGAGTCAAGAAAGTCCAGACGCATCGAATCGACAGCGACGAGTGTCCCAACCTTCTACGCCTATTCCACCACACCTCGGATGGAGAACGTCGTCCAGGTGGTCGCAGCACTGCTCGCCTCCGTCTTCGGTGCGATACACTGCATCGCATGGTTCTTCCAGTTCCAGAACACCGTCGATTGTCAACTATGGCGAGTTTCATCCCTTTACATCACGATCGCTCCTTTTCTCGTCCTCCTTCCCCGGCTGTGCAACCTTGCGAATGCGAACCTTACCTCGAGCTTTGCTGGAACGGTGATGGAGGGGTTTTCATATATCACGCTGAACCTTGCTTACTATCTGCTTTTGCCCCTTTATGTTCCCGCTCGTATTATTTTGCTGGTCTTGGCCATGAAGCAGCTCACATATCTTACGCCTGATGCCCGTCGTACCGTGGAATGGTTAAATCTCGTACCCCATGTATAGTCTTTGCCTTTTATAATTAATGTAGACCTATTTAATTCGAATTATATTCATAGCCCTGCGACGAGTCTACCCGCCTATGCGAGTTTGATGTCGCTCAACTATGGCATTCAAGTCGGCTACTTGAGGCAACAAACTGGAACCTTCCAGCCATAAGGTCTGGAAAGTGTCAGGTAGCTGGGCCGTAAACGACTCGACCATGTCCTTCAGGGCATTTTGGTCGTAATCGACCCTGCAAAGGCGAAGAGTTTGCAAACCCGGGAAGGAGACTTGTGTCAACACATTGACTGTGCGACTCCCAATGATGACCAGGCGCTCAAGGGTGGAGTGGACGAGTACATGGTGCTTGGGGGCAGAATTGCTGAACATAAGCCACAGGTCCTCTAGAACTAGCTCCCTCAGCTGAGGCAGATTCTCATCGCTCAAGGAAGATAGCAGGGATGTGCCGTGTCCTGTCCAATTGTGCAAATGCAAAGTCACGAGAGAGGGGAGCTGGATAGCCAGCCGGCGAGGAATGTTGCCCTCCAGGTAGAGACTTGCTAGCCGGGGGAAAGTTTGTCCTGATAATTTTACGGTTCGCTCTATAGGTAGCTCCGCATGTGCGGCTGAAGGGAAGGATAAGGCCAGTCGACGAGTGGGGAAAGACGAGGGGCTGGTGACTATCTCCAGCGTTATGACAGTTGAGAAACATGAGATGTCCAACTCTGTCCAGTGGGGATTGCCGACGATGAAGGAGAGGATGAACTGGGTGATGTAGGGTGTCGGACTAAACAGGCTAACGGTGCGTAGGCTCGCGTCGCCCTTGATCTTCAGGCGCAAAGGCGCACCCTCTCCTCCTCGCTTGAACCACATGGTCAACAGAGCGGGAATGTCCCATTCTGCCGTCCCTCGAAAGTCTTCTGGAAGAACGAGATCGAGTCCCCTCCACAGCTCCGGACTCTGCAGTGCAGCATCTCTCCATCGTCTGCAGACAGAGATTGACATCCGAAGTCGGCGACGATCGCTGTAATTGAGGAGATAGGGGTTGGAGAGTGTGAACTCGATGATTTTGGCGATGATCTCGTTTGGCGCCCGGCGGAAAGGGGATAAGAGGGATCTGTATGCCTCGAGCTGAGACATGAATGTCTCTTTGGTGGCTTCTTCCCTATCTTTGACGCATTTTAGCTCGCCAATCTTCATTCGAAGCTTATATAGCTTAGAATCTGCTTCCAGGATTGCGTTTTCCAGCATTTGGATTTGACCTTTAGCTTTTGGAAGGAGTTCGTCTGGGACCCATCCATTACCGAAGGCGAAGATGTTGAACTCAGACTGAGGGGTGATAGTGAAAGTCATTATAGGAAGAGTATGGTAGAAACCTTAGCCTTAGGGATACAATGGCTATATTACAGTCCAGTCATCCCCGGTCTCATCCCCGGTACTCTGAGAGCACGCATCAAGCATTATAACGACAGATATACACGATGTTTCGTGTATGCTTATCAACCCACGCATTTCAAGAGCCCAAAACGTAAAAGACAATTGACTCAATCACACCAAATCAACGGCAAACCTCGATGGAGTCATCATTGGCGCTCGTGAACTCCAAATACCGGGGTTCAATCAATCATCTGCGATGCATGTACAGTCATTCACAAGCACGTTCGAGTCATATGCATGTACCGGCGGATGGTCGCATCCCAAATATCGAGTGCAACGTTATCGATATTATGTCTACATTTTCTCGCTGTGAACCGAACTTAAACCATCTGAGCGCTTTTAAATACCACAATCATGCCCCAGTATTCCCCATGGTGGTATCGTCGCTGTGGAGAGGGTCGACATGTGATTCCAAGGCTCTTTACCCCATGAATGCACATCTAGTTACGAACCTCAGATAATGGTACTCAAGTTACTGAAGTATATCACAAAGAATCCAAGAATAGAGAAACCGTTTAACCTTTGCAAATGGAATGGTCGTTAACTGCATCCATCATTTAACCGACGTTCGACGAAAGCAAGGTACTTAACCACTGGATGATACCTAATCGGAATAGTACATGTCAGAGTAAGAGGTAGAGTACCCGTAGGGGGAGCCGTAGCGATATCGATCATGATAATCATCCGATTGATATGGGTCCGTATCCTCGTTCAGGTCCTCGTCCGACGACCACACATGGTCCATCCATCTATGGCTCAATCCTGTCTCAAGCCCTCCATCAGTCTCAAGCCGATGATGGTGTGCACGGATTTTATAAGCCAACTTCCATTCCGCGACGGACTCCGTGTTGCAGTTCTGCAGGTCAACCCCTGCTTCGCGAAGTGTAGAGATATGGCCACCACTGCGGGAAACGGGAAAGTCTCCGCCAAAGCCATGCATGTATATGGTGATGCGCTTCGAAGCTGGCCCTCGCAGACTCTTCCGTCGGGAGAACCAAGCGGACAGATGTTTGAATAGGCCTTCGCTGGAATAGTTTGATTCGTGACAATAGACTGCTTCAAGATTTCGGAGAGTGTTGTCGGATGCCTTTCCAATGTGATTCAGAAAGGCGGGCGATCGGACATGAACATTCCGAACTGCGCTAGCTAAGACGACTAGGGGACCAAGCATTGGGGCATCCAATTTGGAATCTTCGAGAGAAAGCGAATGGAAGCTGTTGGGAAGGCGCCTAACAAAGGCCTCGACAGTCGTCTTCCGACTCGATCCCTTGCTGTATTTGATATTGCAGAGGCGAAGGAGTTCGAGATTAGGGAACATGCAGTGATTGAGCAGGGCAACCGTGTTCGCTCCAATCACCACTAGGCGTTTAACGGCTGAGTGCGCCAATGTGGATCGACACCCATCGCTGTCAGAAATTTCCTCTAGTCGCTCGAGAACCAATTCTTCGAGCCGCGGAAGCCGTTCTTCCGACAACGTCGATATGAGGGACTGCAGTTGGCCTTCAAATTTGTGAATGTGGAGCGACACGAGGACTGTATGCTCCAAGGAAATGCCACCAGTAGGAGGGATGATATTTCCGAGGGAGAGGCTCTCCAACCGGGGAAGGGTTTCCTCCGTAAACTTGATGCCACCCATGTCGCCACTGTCGTTCCAGTTGGGGGTAAGTGATAAGGAAAGGCATTTGACCTCGATGGGTGATGGGTTTGCAACGATGGCAAGAATTACCGGTGCATTGCATTCAAGGAGCTCCAGCTCCCCCCAATGAGGACTGGAAAGGATGAAGGGAACGACGCTCCGGGAAATGTCGAAGGATCTCCCCAACATGGCAAAAAGGTTTCGATTAGTGTCCCTGACTCTGAGCCGCAAAGGTGCCCCCTTGCCTCCCCGCGCAAACCAAGACGATAGTAAGGTTGTCACTACCTGGTCATCCTTTCCGTGAAAGTCATTCGGAAGTGTGAGATCGAGTCCCCTCCACAACTGTGGGCTTTGCGATGCTACATCCCTCCATCGTCGACAGACAGACATCATCTTCCGCAGCATTATCCGGTCGGTTCTATCGAGGAGATATGGATCGGATAGAGTGGACTGAATGATGCAGGCGATGATTTCATTTGGTGTGATGCGAAATGGAGAAAATAAGGTGGTGTATGCCTGTTGCTGTCTTTTGATGTTATCTTTGGCGAGTATGAGCTGTTGTATTCTCTTTTGAAGTAGTTCTAGCTCGCTGTCTGCTGCTAAAACTGCGTTTTCCAGGGCGTCGAGGTGGGGTTTGCATTTTGAAAGGAGATGCTCTGGGACTGCTTCGTTCCCTAAAGTGTATGGAGCTAGTTCAGAGTGAGGAGCGACGACGAGGGACGTCATAAAGGGCATGCGATGGCAATATTGCAGATGGTGGTGGTTCTGGTGCAAGAGTTGTGTTATCGATGGCTAAAGCGCTAATCGACAGAATCATGTAATCATCGCTATTATTAGACGTTTAGAAAGATAATATTGTGCATTTGACCTATGTACATAAGCACCTCACTTCGTGCATATTGAATAAATTTCGCATGAAATCCGCAGGTGGGCTATCCGTTTCAAAATACATGTCGCTCGAAATGTCCATCTCATCATCATGTTCCAATGAACTGTTGAGGTACCTCTGCACCTGAAGTCCACACGATAGGTCTTCTGATTTGAACTCATTGTCGCGCAAACCCGCGATCAGTTCGTGGAATTATTCTTCAAAAGATAGGACGTGCTTTCTGCTATTAAACCTACGTCCGACGAGGCTAGGTGCTACTTTAACCATAGGATGTTAGCTAATCAAAATAACTGTCAGAGTAAGAATCCCCATAGTGTTCGTAGGGATCATCATAGTAGTAACCGGGTTCATAATCAAAGTCATAACGGCCCTCATCTTCCTCATCGTCCGACGACCATGCACCGCCTCTCCAGTTCTGGCTCAACACCCTACTATTAGTATATCCCTCTAGCCCATGACGATGTGCACGAATTCTATAGCTCAGCTTCCACTCTTCGACTGACTCCTTGCTGCAGTTCTGCAGGACAACCCCGGATGCGTGAAGTGTACGGACAGGGATGGCTCCATCACCGCTAAGTCCTTGCATGTATATGGTGATGTGCTTCGAGACTGCCCCTCGCAGCTTGTTCCGTCGAGAAAACCAATTGGCCAGATGTCTGAATAGGCCATCGCCGATGTAGTTTGGTTCGTGACAATATACTGATTCAAGATTCTGGAGAGAGTTGGAGAATGCCTTTCCAAGGTGGTTCAGAAATGCGGGAGATCGGACGTAAACATGTCGAGCTGCGCTAGCTGAAACGACCAGGGGTCCGATCATTGAGACATCCAAGTTGGAATCTTCAAGAGAAAGCGAATGGAAGTTGTTGGGAAGGCGCTTAACGAAGGACTCGACAGTTATCTTTTGAGTCGATCCCTTTCTGTATTCGATATTGCAGAGGCGAAGGAGTTCGAGATTAGGGAATCTGCAGTAATTGAGCAGGGCAACCGTGTCCGCTCCAATCACCACGAGGCGTTTAACGGCTGAGTGCGCCAATGTGAACCGACTCCCGTCACTGCCGGAAGTTGCCTCCAGTTGCTCGAGAACCAACTCTTCGAGCCTTGGGAGCCTTACTTCCGACAACGTCGATACGAGGGCCTGCAGTTGGCCTTTAAATTTGTGAAGGTGGAGCGACACGAGGGATGTATGCTCCAAGGAAAGGCCACCAGTGGGAGGAATGATATTTCCGAGGGAGAGGCTTTCTAACTGGGGAAGGCTTGCCCCCGTAAGTTTGATGCCACCCATGTCGGCACTGCTGTGGTTGGGGGTAAGTGACAAGGAAAGGCATTTGACCTCGATGGGCGATGGGTTTGCAACGATGGCGCGAATGACCGGTGCACTGCATTCAAGGAGTTCCAGATGCGCCCAACAAGGACTGCTAAGGATGAAGGGAACGGCGCTCCGGGAACTATCGAAGGATGTCCCCAATATGGCGAAAGGGTTTCGAGAGGTGTCCTTGATTCTGAGGCGCAAAGGCGCACCCTCGCCGCCCCGTCTGAACCAAGAAGATAGCATGTTGGTCACTACCTGGTCGTTCTTTCCTTGAAAGTCACTTGGAAGTGCGATATCTAGCCCTCTCCAGAGCTGAGGGCTTCCTGAAGCGACATCCCTCCATCGTCGACAGACAGACATCATCCTCCGCAACCGTCTACGGTCGGTTGTATCGAGGAGATAGGGGTCGGATAGAGTGAACTGAATGATGCAGGCAATTATTTCGTTTGGTGTATTGCGAAATGGAGAAGATAAGCTGGCGTATGCGCTTTGTTGTCTCTTCAAGGCATCTTTGGTGCGCATGAGTTGTTGTAGTTTCTTGTTAAGTAGATTTATCTCGGTGTCTGTTGCTAAAACTGCGTTTTCCAGGGCGTCGAGGTAGGGTTTGAATCTTGAAGTGAGATGCTCTGGGACTGCTTCGTTCCCTAAAGTATATGGAGCTAGTTCATGGTGAGGGGCGACGACGAGGGACGGCATGAAGGGCACACGGTGACAATGTTGCAGATGGTGGTTCTGGTACACGAGTTGTGTGACCCAGTGTAATCGATGGCTAATCGACAGATCAATTAATGCATCGTGGCTATTATCACTTGCGTGATAGTATTCTTGCAATGCATACTGAGAAGATTTTGCATCATGAAATGCGCAAGCGGAATGTCATGTTAAAATGCATGTCCATCTCGTCATCTTCCGTTGAGCTGGTAGGTGCCTGAGCGAGACACCACATCGTCTTTTCAAATAAAGCCACCTCAACCTCAACGTCGCCAAACCTGGGACCAGTTCCTGGAATCATTCTTCGCAGGCCATAGTGTGCTTCGTGCTCGCGTGGATATTGTGAGTTGTACTGGCAGTGCTTGTGTCCAGTAAAGTATTTCTTGAGTATTTCAGCGAGTTTAGTAATTGATTGAGGTCAAGTTTCAAAGGCCTCCGGGGTTATTTCCAAATGTATCAATAATATGAGAATCGAAGGTAGTGAAGTGGACAGAAAAATGCGAAAATGTTTTGTTTATCTAATAATAGTGTGTAAAGCTGTCACAGCAATATAATGAACCCCTATTTCATCGAAGTGTCCGGAATCTGTCACCAATAATTCACGTTTCGATGTAGTCAGTACGTGCACTCCTACTCCGCCTGCGTACATGCCGAGTACTCCCATTCCGGATCCCAGTCGGGGTAAGTTCTCATACTGTTAGAGCTGTACCCCCATCGGCCTGGCGAAATCTCGACCGCAGTGTATTCGTGGCGCATAGCTTGATCTTGGAATAGGATTATCACCGCTGGGATTGGAGAGCAAGAGGTCGCTGGGGTGGCGCTGTTGAACCTATAGGAGCATAATCGCAAAGTTGCCGCTTTAAAGAAAGCAAGTTCCACATCCTGGGGATGCTCGGGCGGATCAAACCTGGGGGGTCTGGCTGTAATTATGACCTTTTTTAACGATGGGAAGCGCTCCTTTTGAGTGACCAGACCCAAAAGGATCCACTGGTAATACATTAGTTTCGTGGCCCGTCAATCAAGGTATTGTTGCCGTTACTCACTATGTAGTTTGGCTTAGTGTCCAGGGGCAATCCATCCGTCGGGCCACGCAGGACCTGCAATGATATGTTCTCCATTGTCGAATCTATGAAGACCGGAATCTGCAGCTCCTCCAAGGATGAAAAGGTGAGTTGACCAACAAAGACTCCTGTCGTTGCCAGCTCTTCGCGAAATATGTGCCACTTGTGATCCCAGGAGTCGACGTTAAGAAACCGTAGGGAAGTGTGTTGAAAATTGAGGGCCCGCGTGAATAAATCTTTGCCAGGTTGCTCAGCATTCTCCTCCCCGTAGCTCTTCACGCTTAACTCTTGTAGCCCACCCGAGTAAGAGGAGATATAATCCACCAACCCTTTGGTGACCACATCACTTTTTATGTGCCGAAGTTGAATCCCCGTGTTGGCCATTACTGTCCATAGGTCGAATGTATGTCGTTGATATGGCAAGTGAAGTTCCGAATCATAGGCTCCGAAAGCTTGCAGATCAAGGGATTGCAGGGCTTTGAAATGCGGTATAGTGGGTGTTATGCTGCGCACATACCTGACAAACTCAGGGCTTGTCACAAAGTCGGTGATAGCAGCATCCTGATACTCATTCGTGCCGAGATTGAATAATGACTGGATGGTTGGCATCCGAGAACCCAAAATATGCACTGGTATAAGACATTTGAAGGAGCGGAGAGTTGTCCGTGAGTTGCACAGCAATTTGGAAAGAGCCGTGAGCAATGAGAGTAGTGTCGTTTGGTTTGGGTCCTCCCCACCGCAGTCAATGTGAAGGTTTACAAGCAGAGGTAATCGAGGATCAGTCAGGATGAGAATGGGAGCATTGAATTTCGAAGTTGGGCCCACTATTTTAGTGGGAATTTGTGACAGCTTGAGGCTTGTCAGGTTGGGTATCATTGGCTTAATGCATTCAAAAACGGCGCTGTAGACCGCATCGCATACTGTGAGGTTGTTGAACCATCTAAAAGGATGATAAGGAATCCAGAAAGTTCCACGCTGCAAAAGCATCAAAAACGCACTCAAGTTTGGAGATAATCTTCAACGATCCAAGTGCAGGCACGAGAAGCTCCAAGAATAGCTTCACCTCCTCGTCCGTTGGGGTAGTGTATGGTTTAACGGTGGGAGGCCAAACGGTGGATATTCTCAATTCCTTAGTGAAGATTTTGGCTGGGTGATGCTCCTCTCTTCCAAGGGCCTCGAGTTTGTCTATTCTGCGCTGGATACCACGATTTTCGAACGAAGAAGGGTAGCCAAAAGGACCAATGTTGATGTCGAAACAATGATATATCTTGCGCTGGAAGAGGACCGAAAAGAGCTTGCACACAAGGCGCATTCGCTTCAAATCCTGAAATCTGGCCTGTGTTTTTGATAAGCTCCGGGAAAGCTGTCAGGGTACACCGATAAATACTAACCTCATCGCCGATTTTCTGGATGAGTTCTGGGGCGAGGGACCAGAACAAGTTCATGGTGGGGTACTATAGTAATAGCAGCAGACAAAGGCAGATCGCATTGCATCCTTTGTCGCATTGACAATCGTGGGCATCGGCGGCAACATAAGCAGACAGGGCCCGTGCGTTCGATGATGCCGAGTCGCGAATATCTCCCAGTCTCCTTCTCCCAGTCTCCTTCTCCCTCTGACCACGAGAACAGTTTTACCCATTGGACTTGCACTTCCATGTCACTTGTTACTCTGCGCCAGTGCCTCGTACTCAACCTCAACGATTCTCGGTGAGCAGCGCCATCAAGGGTGGGAAGACGCCTGAATAGGAACTTGGAAGGGGTGCAACCCTGCTATATCTTGCCTGTAAATGGATCAGTGGTCCATCGGACTCAGTGCCACGGTTATACTCTCGACATTCCATACAACAGCAATGGTGCATAATAGAGGGGACAGACGAATTGCAAATAAATCGCGCGGAAAGTCATCGGCAACTCCGAGACAGCAAACATAATATCATATCTAGACTGTTGTTCTCGCAGAACTGGGAATAAAAATTTCTTTGCGTGAAGTGCAGAGACTCTGACGAGTGTAGTCTCTTGTTAACTGTAATGGTCATCCTGCCGAACGTTTGCTAGCGTATCCTTCTGACACCCAACGTTTCGACATTTGGGAGGCGCTCATGAACATACGGCCCTCCTTCGTCAAATACCTGTCCTCGGGAGTACTGAAGAAGCTCTCGCATGAGTGGAATATGAGCCAATAATGCGTACACCAACAGACGGCCAGCAGTATCGAGAGGATGCTGCCGCGGACTCACAGAAGCTGCGCCTTCATGGATATATAATAATAAGGTAAGGTCTCCTACCTAGTAACCACCCCTTTTGGTGCTTCAAGTTTTCATCCCTGCTTACCCAAGCTTACAGCTGCTTACACTCAAGTCATGCTTGCGGTCTAAGGGAATGGTCTGGAGTTCGTTCACATACCTTAGGCCCCATGCGGTTGCCACGGCCGTACAGGACCATGCGCATGGTGGTGGAGCTGAATCAGTGCCGATAGACGCTCGCGAAATGGAGCAAAATAGAACGCAATCGGTGGTTGAACATTGCTGCGTGCATATGATTCTTGTAACTAACACCAAGTAATCTTCGTGGACTCGTGAAATCTCAGCGACGATCCAACCTGATTCAACCCTATGGAATCCCCGCGATTTACATCTCATTCTCACTGACAGGGAGTTAATAGGATAAACAGTCGGCCCTTAAACAACCGTTAGAGTAACCATATGCAATCTGCCGATAACTTCAGTTTGCAAGGTAAGGTAAGACTTGGCTCTGGATTTTCTTGAAAGGCGTTCTGAATTGCCAGGCCATGCATAGTACCTCAGGTCCGTGGTCAACTCAGAGAGTTACTTGAATCGTTTGCCGAACACAGGGCCCTTGTATTTCACCTGTAATCAGTCTGGAGCGGGCGCGAGGTCGTCAAGCGGACGCAGCAAATGCGGGGAAAGCGGTCTTCCGTCGCGCTGGAGTAAAGGCCAATATAAAAAACTACATGATGCGTATAATCTTCTCGAATCCCCATCCGACGCGTACCACGCGACTGTAGAATGAAAAATAAGAAAATCAGGATTCGGAAGTAAACTGAGGTATATATATGGCGTTCGTACAGCGCACCCCGCATTTCAACATCTTCACAAGCTTCCTTGTCGAGGTCCTATCTGGTTCTGCGTGGGCCTAAGCAGGCCTACATAAGCATCATCCGATTCGCTTCGATTTGATGTATGCATGTATCATCCAGGGCGCACACAAGGAACTCTGGAGACCGGCGCTTTTGCATGTTCGAGCTGTGGTGGTTTGAATATGGATACCTTTGGTCGCGTTTGTCGAACTTCTTCCAAACCAGAACTCGCAAAGACTCGTGGTCGCTCGTAGTGTGGTATCAGCTGGTATCCGCACTCCGGACTTTCGCCTGGATTCAAGAGTCAATCAGAGAAACGAGCTGCGATGCGGCCTTTTGCTAGTACTTGCTGTCTGCTCTGAAGGGGTTACAGTATGTCCGAGGATCTACCGTAGATTTCTCGGGGAATTGAGTTGGCTCGTATGCGACGGCAAGATTGAGAGGTGCAATTGTAGAGGCCGATGAATCTGGCGCGCCAACAGAGACCACACCCATTGAAGCCCTGCACCACCCAGACATGCCTAGAATTCTGATTCATTTCAGTTTCCCTATGTGGCCAGTGCACCCAGATCAAGTGAACGTTCCCAACGCAGCAGATTTCAGAGCGGGCTTATAAAGAGGAAATGGTGTCCGTCGGTGGACTCATTCACAAGTGGGAGAAAAAGAGTATCGTCATTAAATACCCTTGAATGGGGCACATCTGGAACGTTGAAACAAGTAAGGTATTGAACTGTCGAGAAAATGACCGGGTCATCCGCCGAAGAAGAATCAGGAGCTCGATAGCATCTGAACGACGGAACACACCGACAAGTTAATTAGGATCCAACAATCTCAGCCAATTCTCCGTTATCTGCCATTTCCTTCACAATGTCCAGACCGCCAACCAGTTCTCCTTTCACAATGAGTTGCGGGTAGGTCGGCCAATCGTTGATGGTTTTGAGTGCTGTAACGATTCGTCAGTCGGAACTCAGCGGATAGGTGTCAAATACATACCCTGCCTCACACGCTCATCAGACAGGATATCGAAAGTCGTGAATGGTACGTGCTGTTCCTGCAGCAGAGCAACGATCTTTCGAGAAAATCCACAACGAGGAGTTTCGGGATTGCCTTTCATGAAAAGGACGACTTTGCTTTGGTTCATCAGCTTCCTGCAGCGGTCTTCCAGTTGCTCGGCAGTTTCTTCGTCATCGTCATTCGTAGAAGGGGCGGAGTTGCCGTTGGGCTTCGCAGGAGCCTGGTCTGTCTTCGAGAGTGGGATGTAAGTTGGTGTTGATGCATGCTTTTGGATGGCTTGCGTTAATGCAGCAGCATCAGCACCCGCTATCCGGTTGAGAAGTGTATGGCCCTACGCAATATAAATACATAGCGAGAACTCCTTTTTGAAGTTCGTACTTACACGCAATAGCAGGAATGTCGGAACAGCTTCCACATCGAACGATTCCGCGATGTCGGGTTGGTCCTCTGCATGAACCTAATCCAACCACACATTTCAACATCACGACGTCATTGCCCGAACATGGGACTACTAGAAAAATAGGCGTACCTGCAAGAACAGAGTAGCTGGATACTTCTTCGCCAACTCAGAAAACACCTCGTTCATTTGGGCGCATGGTGCGGCCCATGGAGCCCAAAAGTTGATAACCGAGACTCGGTTCAGATCAGCGGACAGTAGATCCTTGAAATGGTCAGGAGAATTGACTTGGTGAAGGTTTGTCGACATTATGAGGTCGTTATGAGCTTGGTACTGCTCGTCGTCGTCGGCGTTGAGGGAAAGAAGGTTCAAGAACGTCGCAAATTGCGTTATCGTCGCCCATGTTGACGGTGGCTGCGACGGTAGGAGGATTTGTCAGGCTTATCCGATAAGATGTAGATTTCCCACGTATGACTCATCCGCTGCCCATCAAAATGACGTAGTACTCAACAGGCCTCCATTCTCCTAGGCGCCCGCTGGGCGCCCAAGACCAGCAATTACTATGCCTGGACGGAGGTAGAGCTAGCCTCCGGAGTTTTATAGCATACCGTCCATAAGCATGAGCAGAAAAGGAATGTTGAGTACAGCCATGTACGGCGCAGTAATGCTCGTCAAGTTGAGCTGGAATGACTCAATCTACTACGTCTTATTCAGCGGCTCCCCGGCATACGCCGAGTTCCCAGGATGTAAACGAAAGGTCGAGGAGGTGCATGGTGGTGCCCAACCGAGTATTCATACTTGTCTGGGAGAAGCGGAAGCGAGGGATAGAGACTCTAGACAAGTCCAGAGAAGGCCTGTAAAAACCAACACATCAACTATCCTTCTTCCAGATTACCAGGAAAAGGGAACCACCTTCTACTGTGAGACTGATCATAGCACACGTTTCCCCACATCTGAGCATTGGATCATGTCTCGCCTAGAAAGTCAACCTACAGTCGACATGAGAACCATATAGATAACAAATTGCCTCCTGAAAAACGACCCTTTCTCCATTCTCAAGCTATCCCTCGAACTGTCATCCGATACAGGACAAGCCTTTACAATTCCATAATCTGAGCTTTCGCTCCGTCTTCGGCTGCCGATTTCAATCTTGACAGTGAACATCGTCATTGAACCGATGAAATCATGAAACTCAGCGAGCAGATAGATCATGGCATTTCATATTTCATATTACATAGGCCCAAAGCCCGATACGCCATAAAACCGGGCGCCTGCACCTGTGTTTCACGGAGTCCACTACATGTAACGTGGTCCTACGGGCATAATAGCCATCCTCGCAGCTGAACAGAACCTCGGAGAAATGCAAAGCTGTACACAGTATGCGCAGGGCTGTCAATCCCGGCACCTTCATGCGATAACCGCGGATCCTTTCACTGACGGCTTGGGCTCATCATGTAAGTTATTTACCTCACGGGATGGCAGTTACTTCCCATATCATCCGCGCCCAATTGTCTTGTCCTAACGCAGACATCGGGCGTGAAGCCACATGCCTTCGAACCTTATTCTGTGAAAGTGGAAAAAAGGAATGATCAAGACAACACTTGGATAACATTCAAGCGCGTCTACTTACCTTACATAGATTTGGAAAGACACGCTGGCCATTACAATGCTATGCTCGGGGGGAGTGAATTCATTAAGTCTGGGAACATACCTGCCATGCGCATGTCAAAGAGTCAAAACGTTTCCGAGACAGGTTATTCCGCCGAACCCCAATAGAATGAACATCCCGCCGAATGGGTAACATAACCGAGGAGCGAAAAGGTGCACAATGGACCGTCCGATATATCAGCAGACAGGATCGGAATCTTGACTTTTGTGATCAAGCACCCAGAACGGCTTCAATTCCACGAAGGTCGTCAATCTCCAACGTGCCTTAAAAGAACAAGTAATCTAGATGATCATCAGGAAAGTGGTGGGAAGTGCTTATGCACTGATGGAAGATATGTCATGATGGAGTAAATTGACGAAAATCAAGTGCTTTCGTGGTTCACAAGTACCAAGGCCGGAAAGGACGATTAGATCAGAAGCCGATAAGAATTCCGCAAAGATAATCAACGGTAAAGACATGTCCGCAAGCTAGAAAGTTCGCAAGAGAAAGTGCAGCAGCGGTTGCTTCAATAAGTGTCAGCTGCTCGGGAAAGGATGCGAAATGACGACACGACTACAGTCGACACCGTCTTATCCCATAATGGTTGGGGGAAGCCCAAGGTTATGGGATTTCACGGGGTATGGGTTAAGGAGGAGGCTTCCGTAAATAGAAAAAAATTCCCATGATATAGGGTCTT
>ML210194.1:75288-194263 GCA_004369085.1 Coprinopsis marcescibilis
TACTCTCCGAGACCGGGGTGGTGCCAGGCACGTCTACATAATCTGCCAGGGTTCAACGGAATGTTCCTCATTGTTATTTGCCTGTGTCCAGAGCGTTGAAGTTCGCAGATCCATAAAGCATTCTCCTTATTATACCCGAACAACCAGCTTCAATTCGTAGTAAACCAGTCAGCAACCCTTTCCACAAGATCGGCCTTTTTCCCTGAGACGGCGACACCTTTGGATTTAAGGAATTCCTAATAGGCGCACAGTTATCAGACGATGCATAGAAGCAATATGAAAACACATTGCGCACCTTCAGCTGATCAACTCTCAACTAAATGGAAGATGCTTTAGCGCAACCTCCGGAGAGTAAACAGGGTTAGCTCACCTTTTCAAGCGAGCCATTGTCGTAATAACTCCGAATTTCGGCCTCGTTGACGCTGACATCCTGTTTGCGAATTGAGTTTGCATCGCGCACCCTCGCTTAACTTAGGGGACTCACAGCCTTTCGCTTCGACCCCGTGGTTGGAACGGAGACGATATTGGCTGACTCATCGTTCGCTAATGTGTCTTTCCAAGCTTTCATCAGCTTCCCAGCTTTCTATAACGATAGGTCAGGACGGTCAAGATATCTAAAGCTCAAGCGGAGGCAAACCTTGTGAATTCCGGAAATAGGCGGCTCTGTTTCATCCTCGAAGTCTTCTGGATTGTACTCGTCTCGGAATGCACTTGCCTCGAGTTGTTCGTTGTGGTAAGCGAGCGCTAGAAGCACCATTCAGATGGCACGTTTACTCCATTTCACAATCGCTTACCAGGATTTCGATAAGAATCTGGGGGGTAAGTTCCGGTCTTGATCTTCAATTTGTCCACCCATTCTGTGGCAGATTTAACAAGGTCGGGAGGAGCTACAAAGTTCGAGATTATTCTTAGCATGATATTGCCACCGATGATAGGGTGCATACCTCGAAAAGCCTCCTGTATTGGGGCGGCACGAATGTCATCCGCGAATGGAAGCGGTATGATGTGGAATCCTGGAGGATCGATTTGGCATCCGTTGTCGTCGATGATTTCTTCCTGATACATAGATCACAATCAGCGTAAATTCTTCAGCTTCTAAAGGAGCCAACGGCACTTGTGGGAGGAGATAGCAGAAAACGGGAGAGGCATTCTTCCTCATCAGTGCCAGCGCCAATGCGATTTTGTTCTTGTTGATCATAGATTTCAAGAGCGCGCTGAAAGTTCGCTTGCTCCCAGAATAGGACTAGTAGGGGGCGTTTAGCAGATGCAAGACGTAGTAAAGGATATAGATCACCATCTCGTTTGGATAAATGAAGTATGCATGTTTAACATTGTCCTCGAACGCCAAGTCGCCAGCGTCTTTGAAACCCAGGAGTCGAAAACCTATACACTAGGGTAAATGTAATATTAGCTGGAGGACATAAGGATACATACCTGGGACCAAGCCCATCGTGCGGAATGCTCGAGTCTCTTCCGCGGTATAGAACGGCTATATGAAAAACGTCCGTCAACATATAACTATAACTGACATCATTCGCGGATTTTGTTGTTACCCTATGGTCAGCCTTTACTGTCCTAGCACCAATATTTTCGTCTTGATCATCATCTTCTTTCTCCGCAGAAGCAGCGGTGGAGCCAGGCGCCGAGCCAAAGAAAAATTTCGATTTGTCCACCTCGGCGTCGCGATCCTGCTTAGATTTGAGCGAGGGTCGTTAGATAATCATCAGTCACTAACCTCGTCCACGTATACCGTTTTGACATTGGCCAGTGCCATTCGACCGCCCGTGTCAACAAAATATTTATACGAACCCTTCTTCTGTTCTGTTATCAAGGCATACCTGTGGGGCTGTCGGTGAGGTAACCGGTGCAGGTAGACAGTAAAACATACCCTTTAACGCCAATTGTAAAGCCTTCAGCCAGATGAAGTGGAACGCTAAATAGCGCTCGCTTGGGTGATTCGTGGAACCGCATCTGAGCCAACAAATCCTCAATTCTGGATATCGAGATAGACTCTGACAATACTGATGAGTCCTGTTCGAGTTCATCTTCATCCAGAATATTGTTCGGTAACAAGACAGACTAGATTTGATGAGTAACAGAACGTTTCAGTTGTCGACGAGAAGCTCACAGAATAGAACTTGGACACGTCAAATGGTTTGTCTTCTGTGCTGATAAAAAATGGTTCCACCGTCACTCCAGACTGTGTGAGATCCTGATGGAGAGTTAAATAAATGAATGTTCTGCACAGTTGGTGAGCAAGGATAATCACTATTAACGTAGTGCGGGCAGAGTTTCTCAATTGTTCGCTCCCAGGTCCTTGATGTGGATTATCGTCATCAGTGATGAGGAAGATGCGCTTTGTCGCCGTTTTTGGAGCACTGATATAGTGAATGAGTCAAGTAGGAGGCGTTGCAAACACAGAGAAGTGCCTACCCGTCACGCAATATCCAGTTACAACTTGTAAAGACGTCGCCAATAGGCACCTTTCTATCTTTCTTTGGAGGAAATTCGCGCACGAGTTCTTCGGGATCTTCCTTCGCAGCTATACAAATGTTCTAGTTGGGTAAAGTATAAGCCAATAGTTTCAAGCGTACCGTCGAGTAACAGCATGAGTTCTTTGATTTTCGAAGCGCTCAACAGGGAGATTGGCTGATACAGGAATGTTCCAAGCTTGATTTCTGAGGCGTAGCCTCCTGCGCCTTTCGCGTCAGGTCGTCTGGTCTGAACGGCATCCTCAACTTAGCTCCTAAAGACCATATAAACCCTTCTCTCACAGTGTTAAACAACATAATTCCGACGGAATCGTTTGGCCCTGCTATGATTTTCTTCTTCTGGATTTGTTTTGCAGCCTCGAGCGCAACAGCGAGGTTGGATGTTTGGGCATCTTCGTCATTAGGATCTTCGTATAGAGCTTGCATGGACTCTGAGCAATCAATACAGAACAATATAACGTCTCTTTGTCCCTCAAAGATCTACGTGGCCGACCTTAGCTACGCCTAAACCAGTCAAGGTTTGTAATTACCGAGTAGTCCTGCAACTCTTCGTCATCCTCGTCATCGATCTTGGTCCAATCGTCATCGTAAGGTGCCATCTTGAATCGTCAATACAGCTTTAGCTTTGCGATTTCGCCGGTAAAAGGAACTGAAGCGTCGTTCGAGATTGTGGTTCGAATTCAAAAGCTGCGAGTCAACGCGACTCATTGGCGTGTGACATGGCGCGTCCTACGTCACGCAGAGTCACGTGAGATGTGACTCACCCGTTTTGGCCGAAGCCCCTTTCTTCCGGGAGACAGGTTCATCCCGAACGAAACCCAAGCTCGTCTCGTTCTCCACTCAAACCTTTGCTGCAGTGCTCAAAACTAGGGCGAATATCCGGTGGGGAACACTGAAATACTGCGGCTGCAAATAATGACTGCTTTACGGGAGATACCACTGGAGGATGTTCTGAAATTCTCGGAATCAGATGCTCCGACGCCAAAGATCAAACTCGATGAGGACGTCGAACACTGGAAAACTACCCAGTCATATAAAGACTACAGCGTATTTCTCGGCAGACTTTCAGACTCGGTTGTCAACTATCAACTACCATGGTCGCCTCCTGAATCATCCCCGGTACGAGATTCGCTCCACGCCCCCAGATTAAACGTTGGATACTGAAAAGTGAAAAGGCGATCTTGAAAATGGTTTCATTGCTAGAGACTCTTGACCGATGGATAGATGAAATACCCCCACTCAAAACTCCACAACGCTTTGGCAATCTCGCATTCCGTACGTGGGGCCAACGATTGGACGAGGTCGGTCAATGTGCACGCTTTCGCCATCAGACTCCCTAACAGTTTGCCACAACTGTCCGCATCGCAGAACTCTAACATCCTATTGGAAGAGCTGTTGGGCCCGGAGTACAGTCCCGTCATAAAATTTGTCAGGCCATACCTTATGACCTCTTTTGGCTCCTTCACGCGGATGGATTATGGCACTGGCCATGAGACCTCATTCGTTCTTTTCCTACTCTGCCTGACCCTTGTCAGATTCTTCGATCCTGTTCCCGAAGTGGAAAGGCAACTCGTATTGGTTGTCTTCCTGCGGTACTTACGCCTGTGTTGGAAACTTCAGGACACATATAGGCTAGAACCGGCAGGTAGTCACGGTGTATGGGGACTTGACGATTCCCACTTCCTGCCATACGTCTTCGGAAGTGCTCAATTGCGGGGTATGTCCTTGATAGGCATTGTTCATTTGTCGCGATTAACCGTTTCCAACCAAAGATCAATCGGCCATCCCTGTCTCTATGGTTCTCCAGAAACCTCTGCCAGATACCAATATGTACTTTCTGTCGATATCACGTATCCATGAAGTCAAACACGGCCCATTCCACGAACATTCATCATCACTACACTCGATAGCAGTCGGCGTTCCTAACTGGGGAAAGGTACACTCCGGTTTGCTCAAGATGTATGAGGTGAGCTTCTTTGTCCAAGGGTCAAAGTCAGTATCTGATCGTAACCCATGTCGTGAAGGCCGAGGTCCTTGGGAAGCGTGTAGTTGTTCAACACATTCCCCTTGGAGGTTTATTGCAGTGGGAGGCAAACGACGAAGCTAGAAGCAGATTAAGCAGCCCGGCGCCTTTCCCCACGCAGGCGCCAGCCTCTTGGAGTCCGGCACTCCCGACTCCAACACCTTCGCGGCTAAACCGTCGGAATACACCTCTTATGTCCAGTATGCCGCCTCCTACAACGACGTTGCCGACTCATCGTCCATTGGATCGTACATCTAGGCCCACTTGAATTGTCTGATGCCCGATTGTTGGCCGAGTCTATCGATTGAAGCATAGTACGTGATATGATCATCAAAGCGCTACGTTCTGTTTGTACAACTGTCTCATTTGAAAAACCAACATCATGACTGTTCGCGTTCCTTTGGTCTTTTCTACGGATCTGTTGAGTAAGTGTAGTAAACACACTATGAATGATGACCACAGCACTCTGCGCGACTGGAGTGACACTGATTTGATTGGCTTGCAACCAGTCGCGCTGGCGAAATCAGAAGGTACGCATAATATCTTGAACGTTGAATCTTCTGTAATACCTACCGACCCACATCCTTCAGTAATGGAAACCGAAGCGCAACCTACCTACCGACGTACATGTCTAAACACGCTTACCATCAAGTCACTCCTTTCACCTTTCTGAATTGGAACAGCGACGGATTTCCCTACGATCACCTTGGGAACGGGTTACGAATCGACCCTGTTGAAACATTACAGATCCTTCGTTCTCGTATACGCCCGGTGACCTACCAGATACCCAACCGCCCGCCTCTGCCGCAGCTGTCAAAAACTCTGCACGTCATAGAAATCTGCCGCCGTACCCAAGGACAACAGCAACAACGGGACGTTGGACTCATCCGCGTCATACGTCAAACCCTCCCTCATACTACGAAATCCAGGAAATCCAGGGTTGAAGCCCCCAGGGAACGTGAGCTGTGAAAGCGGCGCATTGTCAAATGCAGACGACCCGACTTGTCCGGGGTGTGGATATATCGCTGCGGTGCGAGTACGGGTTCAAACCACTTTGGTGCCTACATACACGATGTCTAACAAGCCTACATAACGTACCTCTACCTTCCCTTCTTCCCGCCTTTTTCAGCCGAATGGGGTCTTGACATCACCACTGCTCTTTTTAACATAACGGCTAACGACAGGAAATAACACGAGCGCGAGAAGAAATCGCTAATTTTTGAGCGGAACCTCCCCCGAGCAATGCATCCTTTCAAAGGGGCGTGTGCTCCCGATGTCCTGCGATAGTAAGCCGTTCCCCATTGATACACCCGAGGGCAAGAAGATTGATACGCAAAAACCGGCAGATTTCGAGGGGTGGGTGGGTGCTGTGGCATGTGTGCGCCCATCCGAAATCGAAGTGTTGACTGCTATGAAATCATAATATATAGACCGCGAGAACATCTGCCAGCGCAAAGCCCCAGCTGTATGTACATGTCACGGTCAGAAAACGGAGTGGTGGCACTTTTACATACGAGTCCATATGCCGTAAATTCTGAGAAGGTTTGTACCCCAAGGTTGCGGCGCGCGTTGACGTGCTTGGGTTTGCATCTTCTATTACCTCCCCGATATTCTCTTAGGGTAGTCCGGATCGAGACCCCAAAGTTTGATCTAGTCACGGGGCTGAAAGAATGGTGAATATTTTTGATAATCACTTGCATGTTAGCCTTTAAAGGTGCGCCGCGGGTAGATGTTGGTGCTCGTTTGAGTTTCCAAAGTGAGATGCGAACAAGGGGTCGAAGTTAGTTCGGCGAGGTGAGAAGGAAATGAAAGGCATCCTGAAGGGTATAAGTAGACACCGTATTGAATTCTGTCACAGATGTGTACGACATCCAACACACTCCTTTCGCAAATGGCTGATGTCACTGGTGAGCTTGGGAAAGTCTATGGAAAGGGAGCCGTTATCCGTTTGACAAAACCTTAAGTGAGCGCCAAAAGCAGCAGGTTCGTCGTGACAGCTGGAGCTCATGTGATAGTTCTCGAGACTGTCGAAAAACCCTTGGCGGAGCTAAGGATAGAGTTTCCACGTCAAAGGTCCCCCAACGACCTTCGCAGGGTGATGCGGCGACGGAATTGAATGTAATTGAATTGACAGGAAGAGTAAGGTCTATGTTTTAACTTAAAGCGATAGCTTCGTTACGTCGCGAAATCTGATGAAGGTCGGAAACGCGCCTAATGGACCGAGACACTCCAGGAATTCGGAGGTGGATACTTGGGAAGCACTGCAACCCGGCAGTACGAAAGCGGCTTGGTCAATGTCGTTGTATGTCCGACAGACGGGAGACGGTAGAGTTCTTCAGGAAATGAGGCGATCCCAAAAAGGTGAAATCAACTTCGCGGCATGGTAGATGTGGTCACTTCCTGCGACACAAAATAAATATAAAAATCATGATCAAAAGATTTAAAAAGTAGAGGACGTACTACATGCGCCCTTGGAGCATCATTGCGACAACCGCAAGAGGTTGTCGGCTAAGGCACATACGATGATATCGGCACAATGTTCGTCTCACCGCCTGTCGTAGAAACAGTCAGCGGCGTTAGGTTGGGACAGTTCAGCAGATTTACCCCAAGTATTGATCATCCGTCTTGACCCTCGGAGAGTTGACAACGTCTGGGGCATCTCCCGTACTCCGAGAACATTCGGGATTTCGATCTATATATAAAAGCCATGTTCAGACTTCTAAGAAGATGAGGAACGAGGGTGCTTCGACATAGTTGGCTTCGTACCGATATAGGTATGACTGGACAGCCGCCCCGAAATGCAATTGGCTGATGAGGGTCAAATCACGCCAGAAGTCATTTGATAAGTAAGTCTCGACGAACAAGCGCAGCAGCAGCATGCAGACATGAAATCCCCTTTGAGCGGCCTCAAAAGCAGAGGCGCCTGGGATGCCTTTTGATGGCCAGTCCGAGAAAACTACCGGCTTGCCACATCGGAGATGACATCTCGACAAAAGATAGAGGCTTAGAGTTCTCGACCTATGATGAAATGAATGGACAGCCGGATTAAATAGGGTTGTGGATTACATACCTCGGGGCGCGTGTGCCAACTTCTCTGCTCCAAATAGCGAAGCACTTGTGGATGATTCAGACTGCCTTTCACGGACTATCACGAGAACAAGGACGTGCAACCCCAAGTGCGACGCTTTTAGATTATTGCGGCAGTTGGTAGGCATAGTCTTCGAAGTTGTCCAAGAAAAGCTCTCGAAACCGCCGCACTCGGTCCTCCGCTTAGGTCGTATGTCAGCCAGTCACCTCCATGGGCGTTGAGCAGCGCCGAAAGCGAGAAATTTTCATGGTGGATGCACAGGATACTAGTTAGGCAGTGCCATTGGAGCTCGCGGTGACAGTGCGAGTAGAAGATGGACGCTGGCACACAGCGAAGAAGCAGTAGTTGTGGCTGGCCGGAGAGGGCCGGCTCATCGATGTGTTTTCAAAACTCCGCTTGCCCACCGCCTTGATCGTCCCAACACAAAACCTAAACTAAACCCAGTCTCAACCATTGTCCGTGCTTTTACTGACCTTTTCATTAGGATATCTCTGTGTCGCGGGGCGTTGCGATCTCAGAGACCCGATACGGCATCATTTCTAGCCAGAAAAGAAATAGAGATCTTCGTTTATTGACCCTCGAGTGGGTTTTGGTGTTTTTCTCGCGGAAAGCCTAATTTTCTGACTTTTTGCTGGTCGATTTGTCCAGGTGGTCATCGGTTAGAGGTATGTGTTGATTTCGGTCGTATTGGGACAGAAAAGCTGATTCGAGGCTGTTTTGATCTTTTCTAGGCGAACCTCCTTGACAGGACCATTTGGTTCACGTTTTTGTTCGAATCGCCAGTATTTGCAGCTTGCAAAGGACGTTTCGCCGCACAGTCACCACGACACTTAGCTGCCCTTCAAGCTTATCCTCGCTGCTAGGGCGCGAGGATCCCAAAGCCGCCTGAACAACCCCCAATCATTGCCGACACTTCCCGCCCGGCTCGCCTTCGACCGTGGCGGTTGTGGTTCGGTAATAAGGGTCCATCGAAAATAACCATTTCATTGCCCGCTATTACGACTAGCCCACTGGACGGCCACGTTTACGACACAACGACCATAGACAACATAGAATCGCCAGACGACGCACACGCGATCTCATCCAAAATGTCTCAAGTCGATATTCTCCCTGCTCTCAATCCCCTTGATTTCTCCCTCTCTACCACCAACAACGGTTCCCACTGCTACCCCCGTCACACAGAAGAATCCAATCTAACCTGGACTACCAACAACTCTCTGATAAATGATTTATCGTCCCCATGTCTTCGCCTGTCCAATAATTCCTATTCTGGGGACTCCCACGCTCAATCCGGCGACGTCATCTTTCCTAACCTTCCGGCCCTCTTTCAAGGACATCCCGATGTTCATCTGCGAACTGGGATCATGAACGCATCTCGCGCTGCCAACAATCACGAAGCGGATGCAGAACAAGCCTTTTTTGTTGCGGACCTTAGCCAGGTCTATCGACAGCATCAACGGTGGAAGTCGTGTCTTCCTGAAATCCAACCTTTTTACGGTGTGTGGATTTCTCATTTCCTGATCATCTTTCTCATGTCAATTGTTCCTTTCTCCTTCTTTAGCTATCAAATGCAACCCAGACCCATATGTTCTTCGACTTCTCGCCGCACTGGGGGCAGGGTTCGACTGTGCTTCTCTTAACGAGATATCCCAAGTTCTTAATTTGGGAGGCGTGGATCCGTCTCGCATCATCTTCGCCAACCCCTGCAAGGCGGTTTCCTTCATCCGCAATGCTGGTAAGATGGGTGTTGACATGATGACGTTCGACAACGCCGACGAACTGTACAAGATCGCGCGTTCGCACCCGCGAGCCAAGCTCGTTATCCGCATCTTGACAGATGATTCGAAGAGCGTCTGCCAATTTGGCATCAAATTCGGCGCGCCTCTCGATGTCGTTCCCGGACTTCTCGCCAAGGCAAAGGAACTCAACTTGGATGTGGTTGGGGTCAGCTTCCACGTTGGGAGTGGATGCTACGATCCTTCGGTGTACAGGGACGCTATCATGCGCGCACGGTCCGTCTTCAACATGGGCAAGGAACTGGGCTTCGAGTTCAATCTCCTTGACGTCGGAGGAGGGTTTGAGGACGCGCTTTTCGAGAAGGCGGCGGGGTATTTGAGAGAGGCGATTGACGACTACTTCCCCGAGCGCCAACATATCAAAATCATTGCGGAACCTGGCAGGTTCTACGTATCCAAGGCATTCCGACTCGCTGCCCATATCATCGCCCGACGAGCGCCTTTGGATGGCTCCGCTCCTCCTCTTCCAGAGGATGCGGATCAACCTAGAGTCATGTGTAAGCCTTCCGACTCAGTGGTTTCTTTGTACTGCGCGACTAATAGTGTTTTACAGATTATATCAATGATGGGGTTTATGGCGCTTTCAACTGCATCCTATTCGATCACAAGGTTGTTCACCCATACGTCCTTTCTATGGGGGGATCCTTCCACGTCGCGGCGTCTGAGGCGAAGCATGTGAGCAGCGTTTGGGGACCAACATGCGACTCGATCGACTGCGTTTCTCCGAAGACTGTTCTTCCGGCTGGACTTCAAGTTGGGGATTGGCTTGGCTTTGATGATATGGGGGCGTATACGGTTTGCGCTGCCAGCCAGTTCAATGGGTTTGAGGTCAGCAATGTGATTTACACTGCGGGGGGTATGGGGGCAAGCGAGGTGCGGAACGCGCTAAAAGCTTTCGCCGCGGATGGACATGGATTGTAAACTATTACTCATCCCGGCCGGATGTTTTTTTATTCTTACCTTTATTTTGTTCTGGAGCCAGATGTTTGTACATAGAACCAGTCCTTATCGAACCCCTTTCGCCGTTGTTGTGTATGTATCGAGATGGATCGCTGTCTTTCAGGATGCGTTATCCGGGAGGCGGGTTACACACCTCGGGACCGAGAGACGGGGCGGGTCACTCTCAAACTGTCGTCAAGGAGTGGGGAAGGATTCTCGCGAAACTTCGCTAACGTTCCCATGGTATGCAAGCCCCAACCGGGACGCGTTCGAGGCCGGGATTCGATCTTTTGCGATCGAGGTCATCCTCAGGTACATCAACAACGGAATCGCTATGATCGTGACATCCGCATTCGAGCTGCCTGGGAAGATTGCGCGTGCAGAATGGGATTATGGGAACATCTCCTTCCGTCAGGCATCTGACACAACAGAACACCAGAATCTTGTGGACGAAAGCGGCGAAAAGTGACAACGACTGTTTTGGTCTGAGGGTTTCAATTGAGTTGTATTCGGTGGAGCCCACACCGAAGCGGAACTCGTTATTCTTCTCATCACCGTCGAGAGAATCATGCTTATCTATCCGTAAAGATCGAAACCAATATGGATGGATTGAATATGGATGCCGAATGGTGTCTTGGTTGGGGGTCATGAAAGGGAATATCAGGGTATTGGTATTGGTACCACACTGCTTAATCTCTTCACCCCCAAGTAGGTTTGATAGCGTGACGAAATCATTTGCGATAGTTGGACACGGGAGCATGTGTCTTTGGGGGTGCAGAAATTGGATGTCGAGCCGAATTGCATGCAAGGGGAGAGCGGCGCACCCACGGTTTTGCAGGTGTGAGTCGCAACGACAGCTGTTGAACGACGACGACGACGGCATCACATATCCAAGTATGTACCCACTTCGACAAGGTAGTGGCGGCCGAAGACAACCGTCTGGAAAAGGTAACAAACGAAAGCGCTGTGGACTTGATAGCGCGGGATTCCAGAGTCCGTATGCGGTATCCAGCCAAGCCCCAAGCGCACTCCGCCGACATGCGCCGTTCCTCGTCCCTTAAACAAATCTTGGTTTCCCTGGCCTTTGTTGCCTTTTCCAGACGGTGACATTATTATTTACGCGTGGCTTGGCCCAGTTGGGTCCTCCATCAGTCCTCCATCTTAAGGGATTAAATGAAACCGTTCACCGAAAAATGCCGTCACTGGACCATGCTTCCATCTGGCCCAGCTCAAACACTGATGTCTCCCTATTTTTGTAATAGTCTGACGGAATTTCCACGAGTAAATCTCCGGGTTGCAACTTCTCCCTTGCTCCAATCTGTGGTCTAAATCGTCAAGTGATCTTCGGGGCAGTCAACCAATACCGGACATTTCATTCCGGCTTCTACATAAGCCCTCCAACATCACCTTCGACCTGATTCCCCTTCCCGCTGTGTCATGGCTACTGGTATGCTCCAGGTCCGTCTAAGCGTCTGCTTTGCCGTCGAGTCCTCGTTTCTCACCGTTCCATAGGAGACACTCCAGACGACGTCCGCGTCCAGCTCCGGCTCTCGCTTCCGACCATATGCCAGTCCTGACCACCAAGTCACCAAGGGCCGGTACATCACCAGCAATGACCCCAGAGGTTACATGTCCGTCCGACTTGCGTTGACGCTGCCCGCACCCCACTGACCGATCTCCACAGCCCTGTGTACGAGTATCCCTTGAACGGTCAATGGATCATGATGGACATTGACGATGGCTACATCTTGTGGACGGGTATCTGGAAAGGTGCGTGAACATCGGTCATGTCCATGCTGCTCTCCACTAACATGTGTGCACCCTTGTCATCTCCATAGCCCTCGGAAACTCTAAAGGTATGATCACCTCTGCTTCTCCATCGGTCGAGTCTTGAGCTCATTGCTGTCGTTCTGCCACCGTAGCCGACATTGTGAAAATGATTGATTCACAACCTGACCTTGCGCCTCTCATTCGCCGCGTTCGTGGAGGGTACCTGAAAATTCAAGGGACTTGGATGCCATACGAGGTGAGTATCCCAACATCGTGTCAGCACCCATCCCAGGTTTTTAATTCCGTCTCTCTTTAGGTGGCTTTGAAATTGTCAAGACGGTTAGTGGAGCATGCTCAAGTGGATTTCAAACGTCGCAGAACTAATTGTATGTGTTGAAATAGAGTGGCCTGGCCAATTCGGCACGACTTGGTTCCGCTGTTTGGGTATGTCTCCGCCTCTTAGCGCCGTATTTCTCTCCGTGCTAACTCACCTTGCAGGCCGACTTTCCCCAGCACATGCCTATCTCCGGATCAGCCAGGGTTCGGCCAGGTCGTCGCAACATCCCAGACTAGGCGGCGGGTGAGGCGAAATACCCAAGCCAACACTCAGATCCCGCGTGATACTGCCTCGAATTGGACGGTGATGACTCCAGGTCCCATGGTGAACTTGAGCTTCCCGCACTCGCAGTTCAGTCGACCGCCTTTACCTTCGATTGCTCCAAGCCATGCTGGACCCCAGTCGGACTATGCCCCTTCGCCTCAGTACAGTCACAGACAGGTCGAATCGCCGGACATGCGTCGGTACGCACTGTACGGCTCACATGCCTCCCCAACGGACAGGAAAGCGTCGATCAGCAACAAGGCCCTCTCATTGGAAATCCCTCCTGTACCACGCCCTTCTTCTTCCAAGCCCAAGGAACCAATCTCCCTGCCACCTATACAGCAAGCCAACAGCCCAGACGGCGACAATTCTCCCTACGCTCTCCCTCCAATCTCCGCCCTGGAAGACCTTCGTGGGGTCGACACCCAAGATTCTGCTGCCGTTCTGCGCCGTCTGCGTCTCGACGACGACTATCCACCGTCTGGACGGTCGAGTAGTGCTAGCCAGGACAGCATATGGGGCAGACGGTACTCGTTATCGGCGCACCCTCATTCGTAAGTCGTGACTCCCTATTGGCCAGTGTTCCGTCCCTGACGTCTATCCCAGGCGAGCTTCCGACAGTTCCTCCCGCTTCCAGCCCTACCTCTCCTCCCGATCGTACCAAGATTCGGTCTTGAAGCGCTCTCGGTCTCCAACAGAAAGCTTCAACAGCGAGAGACGGCGTGCTTCCGATTTCTCTCAAGAAGATTCGGCATCCACGCATTCCCCTATTTCTCCAGCAACCCCAAACTCCAGTCTATTAAGCCATTCGTCATTCTCCGACCTCAAAAAGCTCGCAAACTCGACGGATAACCGTTATAATTTCCCGAGAATATCGGGGCGAGACTGGGCACCTTTTAAGGGTGATCATCTTCGTTCTTCGTACCGTGGCGGGCCAAGCCCTTTGGAAATGGACAGTGATAGCGAGTCTTCACTTCCCCACAGACCGTGGTGAACATTCTCATTCTTATTAGTGCTACTTTCTAATCCTTGCTATATTCCTAATGGCCTAATCGCTTTCTGTATATTATGTATAGTTATCGATACCCTAGCAATCAGAACTAAAAGTCCGGCTTCCCAGCACTTTTCTGCCAATTAACTTACTCACTTTAACCACATGTATCTATTCCTTTTGCACCTTCGCACTTTCGCACTTTCGCACTTCGTTCACCTTCCACATCATTTGTTTTAGTAGTACTAGCAGTTACACGCATGGGCCATTGTCAGTCATCCCGATATCATCCTGTTTTTAGTGTAGTCTTAATCAATTACTTGTACCATCGTTCCATTCGCATTCCATTCCGCGGAATTAAGAATCTCTATTCAGTTCTGACCGCCAGAAAGTACACCAAGCTTTTCCCCCCGGAACCTCGATGTTTCGACGCAGAATGGGCGGCCCAGACACTGGCACGAGGCAGAAAAGAATGATTGACTTCTCGAAAGCTAACGACATGGCATGAGAGATAAGTAATCCGTTCATAGAAGGATGTGTATCACTGACGCTTATATGAACCGGTGCAGTCCCACAGCTTCTCAATCCGGTCCTTTTGCGCTCATTATCCAGGGCAAGGCCTCCGTCGGATATATTGCATAGCATGGACTCTGAACGGGTTTGTCCAACCAATATGGACCTCCGTTCCCCCAGGTGCTACCCAGGTCGGTTCCGAAGTCAAGGGTTCCACCATACTAACCACGTCCACTATCAATAGAAATTCAACTAGCGGCGTTAAGGTATCATCGAACAACCACTTTAATTTAGGCCAATACAATAACCCTTAGCGTGCATGCGAAAACACCTTTCTGTTCTTCATAGAAGTGGATCTATCTCTGAGCCTGGAAAGTTTACCATCTGTGGTTCGCAGAAGCCCCGCGTCGACTCGAGACAAGCACCATCCTCCATATGTGCGCCTCGCTTAAGGCCCAACACATGACCCATGTCGAGATGTCATCCCTTCGCAAAACCGTGACTACCGCGTGAACACGCACCCACCGAAATTTATTACAAGGAGCAGTAAACCCCAAGCAATGTCATCCAAGCCGATGTTCTCCACATCCCAAAGAGATTTTCAAAGTGATCAATTTCCCATAACCGGGTGTCGCTTTCCCCATGAACTTCGAAACGCTGTCAGAAACTGTCAATTTACGGTGCGCGGGGCTTCTCAGCGCGGAAGTGGCGAGGAAGCGGTCCATGGTGCTGTGTTGCACTCGCGTCGGTCGGTCGGTTGAGATAACGATGGACATCCAGCATGCCCAGTCGGTCCCGGTGGAAAGAGATCCCCGATTCGAATTGAATACAAAGTAAAGCGCGGTTATCATTGGTCATAAGATGTTCCGTGGACAGTCCACTTGGAATTGACAACAAGGTATAACACCGACAAGGTCCCAATGTCTTAAATAATGGTCTATGGTTCTAGACACAGCATGAAACGCAATTCCCAAACGGTTAGTTTATAGTCTGGAAGTATCGGTGATTAGTGGCCACGATCACTGCTGTATGAAGGAAGGATTTCTTACCCAATGGCTTTCATAAGTACGAATC
Organism: Coprinopsis marcescibilis; assembly: GCA_004369085.1. Taxonomy (NCBI): domain Eukaryota; kingdom Fungi; phylum Basidiomycota; class Agaricomycetes; order Agaricales; family Psathyrellaceae; genus Coprinopsis; species Coprinopsis marcescibilis. Next base: position 90,576 of record ML210194.1, read on the forward strand.
CGACAGTCGAGACGACCTGCGAGACGTCAGATGAAAATCATGAGATCAAAGGAAAAGACGTACAGTAGTAGCAATGATACTGGCAGGCACTCCATTCATCAGGAAGTCAACATTAGTAAGGTAGAGATCACCCAGTTCATCCTCTTGGGTGGCACTGATGACGATGATGCTGGTCGTCAGAAAAGGGAAGGAATCCAAATATCGTACTGGGGCACTCACGCTGTTTGATTCGGAAAGCCAGATACGGGCATACCCATACCAGCCGAGCAGATGAGAGCAGTGACAAAGATGAGGAGGTTTGTGGGTTTGCCAGGCAGATTGTTTCCGACTTCTTGAGCAATAGGTACAAGGAGAACACTGGCGATCGTGTGACTGATGAACGTGGAAATGAGCTGCACAGGAAAGGAAGCAATCGTGCTTAAGAAAGCGATAAGCCAAAGCGGGTTGGAAAGGGACACACCAATACAATGGGAGAAAGGATGAGGACAACAGTGTATAGCGAGAAGCCGTGGACGAGGTCCCTGATAGCATGGTCCATGACTTCAAGCAATCCACTCGACATGACACCTTTCCCAAGTGCAATACCACCCATAGCCAGGAACACAATCGTCCATGCAAAGTGCTCGAAATCGTCCTGAACAAAAGAGATAATTCAACATCCGAACAATCGTTGGAAGTTTTAGGAAAAGTACCTTTTTTAGCACACCAGTTCCGAAGAAAGCGACAATAGGTATGATAGCAATGACCCCCATATCCCCAACATATTCCTCGAGCTCGTGTTCGACGCACCACAACGTAATAGTGGTCAGACAGACAAAAGAGACCCAATACTGTTTGAATGTAAAAGGCTCCTTGGTTGGCCGAATGTGCTTGATTTCGATCTCGCCTTCACCATCTGGCATCCGTGAAGGTTTGTAGGACACAAGGAGCAAGAGCCAAATCAAGACAATCGATATTGCTGAAACGGGAAGAGCTACTGCGAACCACTTCGCCCAATCCAGGGGTGGCTCCATGGCCGCCAGGGCGATGAGGTTCTGCGGTGACGAAATCGGGGAGCTCTGGCCTCCGATGTTCGCTGCTAGTGCGATAGCCAGCTACCAAATGCGGGCACAAGGTTCGCATAGGTGTTAACATCATGGGTCCGAGGTCGTGAAGATGTGAAGATGCGAACACAAGGGAGATCGTCAAAGAAAAAAAGGTTCAAACGGCATGTCAGGCATCTCTGGCAGACGGGAGAACTCGATTTACGTACAATTAAGCAAGGGCCGAAAGCCGATTTGGGCGGTAAAGTTCGGAGAATAGGCTGGGAAAGATAGTGGGTCAGGATCTTTGCAGAAGGAGACACGGCTGAGAGCGGAGTATCGGCCAGGGGAACAACATACCCGGATGAGAGTGAAGCACAAGGTAGGCGCAGCAACATTACTATTAGACTATCGTAAGCCACATGGTTTTAAACACTGTTTCGTGAATTACATACCTGATCCACATGCTTGCAAAGCAAGAGACACCCATAAAAGCGAGCAGAACAGTACTGGGTTTAGACCCGGCCAGATTAAGGACTCGGGTGATAAGTATCCGGTCGATGTTGGTCTTGCTGAGTGCAGAAGAGATCGTAAATCCTCCAATCAATAACATAATGGTGGGCGAGAACATGATCGAGAAGACATATCTAGACACACGAAGAACAAACGTGAGTCAAAAATCACAGATGGTCAAAACACGTCGCGACTCACTTGGTGGCAGCAGGTGTAGCCAAGCGATCCCCTTCCTCGTTTCGAATCACCCTTAACAAAACCAGAAGCAGGGGTACGAAGAGCGAAGTGACAAACAGCGGGATCGCCTAATGCCACGTCAGCAAGGCATATACTCGACGATAAAACCAGGACTAACCTCTGTCGCCCAGAGAAAAGTGCAGAAACATAGAATGGCGAAACAATTATTGGCAGGTTTACCATCCACAATCTGGACGTTGAGCAGTAACGCCAACAGCAGCCCAGCGATGAGCCTGTAGATCTTCCTCCTGGTGATCTTCAGCCTGCCAACAGGCGACCGAACCTCGATGAGAGGAGCTTCCGGTTCCTTGATGAGCACTGCTCCGTCCATATCTCGGTCACCCTCGCCTCGCCTTTCACGACCGATCATCTGTCGCCAAACCGTGTCGCGTTCCCATGCAATGTTCTCGCGTTGGTGTAGCTTGAGCTGTTCTTTGGCCATGCTTCGGTCTCCTCTTGTTACGCATTTGGCGTAGAGGTCCACGAGAGTCATGATGCCCGCATTGAGTTTATCCTTCGAGGTTGCTGTGAAGGGGAAGGAGGGCTCGACAACTTCATGCAGATATCGATCCTTGAGCTCGGAGTATGTGACCTTGTCGTACCTATGACAATGATTAGTCTGAAATCACTCCGCAGTATTGAATTTACACACTTCTTGATAATCTTTCGGAAACCGGAATAGTTTATTTCGACGTAGGATTTGAGGTTGGTGAAGGAGATGTAGAGGGTGGTAATCCTTCGCTTGAAGAGAAGACGGGTATCGTAAGCATAGTCGGACCCTGCTGTCCAGACGGAGTGCTCGCCAGTGAAGCTGTCTCGCAGAGAATTGAAGGTATTTGCCAACTTGGATATGGGACCCTGAGTTTCGGACCCTTCGATGGAAGAAAGGCTCATCCTTCTTTGACGAGGCGACTCTGTGCGGAATATGTCTAGGAAAAGGCGATATAAGCACACGAAAAGTACGAAAGGGGATCAACATACTAAGGGTACTCCTGCGTTGTCGCCCTGCGGAACTAGACTTTCTCTGACGAGTCGAAGCATGTCTGCTGGGACTCCTGGAAATGCTGTCGTCGTCGTCGTCGTCATCGTCATCCTCGAAATCTTCGTAACGTTCCTGCCCAGACACTCCTAACTCTTCCTGTTGCTTGACGGCCTCTTCCAGCTCCTCGAGTTCGTCGAACAGCTCTTTGGACTGGGTTTCATAGAAAAATGTGATCTTCTTGAGCTCCCTATCCAGCAAGGGTATGAATGCAGCATCTGTCTGACTGTCTCCCTGTCCAAGCAGGGTCGAGCTTTCTCCGGCCTCAACGTCGCGCAGAGCGATGTGTCCTCCCTGGACCTGCTGCTTCTCGAGCTGATAAATGTACTTCTTCAAGGCATCGTAGCTATTTGACAATGATCAGTGTAAAATTCCCGAGCGCAACACCGTAAAACGTACGCAATGTATTCGTCCCACCAGTCTGCGACCGCATTGAACTTCAACGAAGCACTGTACACCCGTGGATTAGTGAACTTGGTCTACCAGGATGACAACGAATCATACCTAAACTTCATGACGAATTCCGGCTGTAAACGACTTAAATCTGCCTGTATCCGCCGCCGTCTAAGGGGAACAAGGGGAATAGACTCCACTTTAGACAATAGTTATGGTTCAGAAGGCATAAAGTACCACGAATTCTGCAGGTCGTGGCAGTCAATCGTAAGCCCGGTTATGACAACGCTCGGGCGTCCATAACAGGAAATCTTTCCAGCCGCCTCGGCACAAGTAATCGTGACTCAGGCTTCACACGCCAAGACATAGTCTTTCGGTTGCCACCATGCGTAAGTAGAACTTTCCCTACTACTTGAAGCTAATTGTGAGTACCTACGGAACTGTGAATGTACGAAATCTCTCGTTGATAACATATTTTCGGAACTTTGGCATACTCTTTTAGCTACCCAAGCCTCTGGTACACGCCAAGTCCCCAATCTATTCAACAACACCTCGGATCTCGAACCCCCAACACCACGATTCTTACGGCTTCTAGGCGGATCCCATTTGGAGGGAAGCTTTCTAACTTTCCTCGGTTTATCGTCCAATGCAGCTGTAGAGTGTACCGACGTTCGTCGTTATGAGATAATGTGGAGCGGTCGTCCCGATTAGCAAGCGCATAAACGAATCAATAGATTACCTGAGAGGATGCGAGCTTCGCCAAGGCCTCCTGAGGCTTGGACAATCATTGGACATTCATAGTTTGAATTTTACGTTATAAATACACTGGGTTATATAGCTGAGCAGTGAGAGGTGTCTCGCACCCTCCTGACAATACCATGGTACAAACACAAAAATATTACACAACACGGCGACAAATCAAGACACACGTGAAAAGGTCGACCATCACCTTTAGGTATATACTCGTAAAGCAGCAAAGTCAAAGTAGGCGTTCCTGAATGACCCGGGATTGTTGTTGACGTAGCCTGAAGGTACACTTCTCAGCCCCCGTTCAATCAACCATTTAGACTTAGGCTAACTTACTAACGCAGCTAGATGGGCAGCCAGATTGTCCGTAGACGCCCCCAGCCCAGTCTCCGCCTAAAAGAGCCACGTCAGTATCAGTAGAAGACCGTACCATGGAATAACGTACAGAGAGTAAGGTTAATAATGATGTTATGAGCCTTGAAGTATCGGCCCAAGTCGCATTGGGTGTTGGGAAAAAACGCAGTAGGTGTGCCCTGTCGCAATGCTGTTACCATCTGCGCATTTCATGAAGCATGTTTATGCTCACCCATCCGTCAGTGTTCACAGTTTGCCCACCATTCCTGACATTGGAAGGAACGGATCCGCTGTTCCGAGGCCAGAACCATACCTTTATGAAGCTATTGGACCGCTCCATCGCAAACCTAGATCCGTTGCCGTGAGTATGGTTTTGAACGCTCATTGAATATACTTACCATCCTCCTCCAATGCTATTGAACGAAGGTCCGAAACTGTTGGCGGACGGGAAACGAACCCCACAGCCGGTGTTGCCATTGACGGCCGCGTCGCAGTTGAGTTGACCAGCAGTCCTACGGATAACGGAGCCGGGCTTAGATTGGAAATAGCCTAGCCGTTGTAACCAAGGGATCCTTACCCAGTTTGAGGACGGCCCGAAGAAGGCATAGTACAACCTGTTTAGGCATGAGCCGCAACCTTAATGAGGGCACCGAAGCGTGCTTACCGGCGGATGTGTGGAGCGTAGCCGCGTTCGGCGATTGATTATTAACCCCCTCGACGATGTCTACCTCTCCCTGCACAACCATCAGCATATCTGACCTTCGAGAGCTATATGGAATTAACACTTACCCCAGCAGGCCAGTTCGAAGTGGCAGTTTCCCAAATTGCAGGCCAAGTCCTATGTTTTATTCACACCCGGTGAGCATGGGTCCCAATAACAGTAACATATCACCACTTACCCACAGCCCTCCGGCATGTGGCGCAAATCGAAGCTTCAAAGTATAATCGTTCGGTGTCATTAGATGTACTTGAGCTCCAACCCAGCGACGGACTTACATGGCGACGTGAGTAGTGTAGAGTTTTTTCGATTTAATTCGAACAGAGCCTCGACCAGGGCCATTCGCGGAAAGGACGGTGGTGTAATCTGTCCGCAGAATGAAGCTGTTGGATGAAGAAAATGTGAGGTTACGATTCCTCGATGTATTCTGATCGACGTAGGCGCTGATAGAATGAAACTCATTAGCGACCAGGACTAAAATCAAGGGCGAGAAAGAACCCACACGCGTCCATGGGTAGGGTCAGGTATGGCTTCCCAATCGAATGAGTTGTAAAACCCAGATCCAACAATGTTGTCGGACAAGCTGTACGTGGCGGCAAGCACAGGAGCGCTAAGCCAGGCCAAGGAGAGAAGAAGAGCAAGCAGAGTGGGCTTCATCAAGAAATATTGACTTCAGTGAACTGTGCTACCCCATCTCATGTTCCAGTTCTTATATGCTCTTGAATTCCTTCTCGTCCACAATGGGTAGTGCTACCATGTGCCAAAAGGCGAACATCGTGTGGAAGGTCGACAGAAACAGCCCGAAGACTAACCTCCCGCTTCAACCCTGGAAATACGGTGTGAATTGAGAAAAGGACGATTGTCTAGAGCGTACCGGATGAAAGCTGACGCACCGGAAAAGCATGCGAGTCGATCGGGAAAATGTGGAGAATCACAACTTGATTTCCTTATCCGTTACATGACCCTAATGAAGAACACTACTGGGTACCAAGGTAGTGGCTCCAGTACATTCGGCATAGGTCTTGCTTTCTTACAAATGCTAAGAGTACGGAAGGACCAGCTGAAGGTTGTGGATATCGTAACTGAAGCTCGCCTTGTGACATCGCGACTGCCTGCTGAGCGGAAAGTTCACTTTTCAGCACATACTGACTCATACTTCGTTTGAATACAACCACTCACGCGTGATAAGAAGCCACGTCCAAGTGTGGAGAAGAGTCATATGGTTATCGATTGGGACATGTTACTTGACCCTTCTTAGCGTTAACGTTTCACAAACGGCAAAGTACACGTTTGCGTAGCGACTGGTGACACGCATATCCTGACTTGAAGAAAAAATAACATATCAGGAATCAACAACCACGAGTTCTGTATGATTTACCGAGCTTGAGACTTCTGTGTCTGTTGACAACAAGGGCATCCCGGAGAAACTGCCCGCGTTTGGTTCCATTCGTACATGGATTATCATGGACCTTACGATACCTGTGGCGAACCGTGAGGAGATAGGTACGTTAGCAATTGTTCATCAGGATGTTCAATACAACCAAGAGATTGTCAGCGTCGGCCCGATGTCGAGAGACCGCTGCCAGTGGATATGCATTTTGGCAACGATATTCCGCTTGCGCATTTCATGCAAAATCATCTCAATATGCATTGCAAGAATACAACTGGCACGCCTGAGAAACGCCTGATAATAGCATGCATTAATTGATCTGTCGATTAGCCATCGATCACAACGACTCTTGTCCCAGAACCACCATCTGCAACATTGTCACCGTGTGCCCTTGCATGTCGTCCCTCGTCACTGCCCCTCACACTGAACTAGCTCCATACACTTTAACAAACGAAGCAGTCGCAGAGCAGCTCATTTCAAAATGCAAACATCACATCGACGCCCTGGAGAACGCCGTTTTAGCAGCAGCCTACAGCGAGCTGGATCTACTTCACAGTAGCTCATGCTTGCCAAAGATAACCTGAAACGACAGTAACAGGCATACGCCACCTTATTTTCTCCATTTCGCTTAGATTTCGCCTATCGCCTGCATCATTCAGCTCATTCTATCCGGATCCCATCTCCTCGATAACCCGACCGTATACGGTTGCGGAAGACGATGTTTGTTTGTCGACGATGGAGGGATGTAGAATCACATAGCCAGCTGTTCTGGAGGGAACTCGATCACACTTCCGAATGACTTCCAAGGAAAGGACGACCGGGTACTGGTGGCCACCTTGCTATCACCTTCGTTTGCGCAGGGCGGCAAGGGGGCTGGCCCTGGGGGCACCTTTGCGGCTCAGAATCAGGGACACTGCTCGAGGTCCTTTCGCCATGTTGGAGGATCCTTCGACATTCTCCGGTGCCTCGTTCCCTTCGCCCTTTCCAGTCCTCATTGGCGGGAACTGAAACTCCTTGAATGCGGTTGGTGACTATCAATTCGGCAAGGCAAGGCAAGACTTCCATTCGCTTTTCTTGAAGATCCCAATTGGATGCCCAAATGGTTGGTCCCGGTCCCCTGGTTGCCTTAGGTGGTGCCGTTCGGAATGTCTCCGTCCGATCGCCCGCCTTTCTCAATGAGCCCCTTCGACGTTGCTTTGGTGCGCATCAGGATTCAGGAACTTTAGCGCTGGTAGGAGGATCGCATGTTTCAACACATGGCTTAGTTCGACAAAATACCTTTTTAATGGCAATGGATTATTCTCCTAGAGTCCTATCTAAACGAGAAACGAAGCAGACCAAAATAATATTAAATGCATCAAGAGGGAATCGAACCCCCGGCGGGTCGAGACAATCGATTGTCTCGAAATGGCAACGACCCAGGTTACCACTACCCCATTGATGCGCCGCACTCGTTTATCCGCGAGGTCGTGCCTGGTACCAACGAGGACAATTGACAAGTGCGGGTCGAAACACTCGAAACGAAGTCCTAAATGTTAATAATACACTGCCCTATTGATTCAAGAACGCACTTTTCTTTGGAGAGTGCGGTAGGTCCAGGTCTTGAGAGTGGGCTGAGACCGTAAAACGCGGTTCGCATAGTTTTTCTGGAAAAACTTGATTGGAGCGCATCCCCGAAGAGACCATATCCAGAGTCCGAGGTTGGTTGACTACAATTGACTACTACAAGCTTCATATATGACTCGGATACGCCACCACAAAGTTTATATCTACTTGAGATGCATAGTGTACCAGATGTGATAACCCTCCTGAATGGGCCCATCAAACCATATGAGCCCGTCCTCTCCAACTCGTGGCTGCCACTTCTGTGCCATTACCCTATTACCGTAAAAGCACAGCTTCTGTAGAGTTATCTCGTCTGAAGCAAATCGATAGCTCCTAATCTTGGAGTTCGCGACAGCATCCTCTCGATCCTGCTGGTCGTATGTTGGTGTGCCCATTAATGGCTCATATTCCATCACATGCAATGTCTCGAGGACTTTAATGGAAGGGAAATACTGAGGACGCAATACGGTGTCGACAAGGAGCCTCTACAGAGATGGAACCCACGAGTGGTGAGTTTATATCGGCATAATATAGATACTGCCGCCATGACCACCTACTCACCAAATAGTCCTGCCTTTCCGGGGAAATAACCTCTAAATCCTCGACAAACGTACCAATTATAAAGTGTTCCAGTTGTGGAAACTTGAGATCTCGAATAGGACCTGCGGTCTCCTTCCCGAACCACCATGTTCCCCAGGTACTATGATTGACTTGTAGAGTAAGGTGCTTCACCGTTGCTGCATGAAGTGGTAAAACTTCGACAAAGAATCGCGAAGCCATTTCTGAGAGTAGGTGCGATGTTTCTAGAACCTTGGGGTCCCAGTAGCTCTGAAAATGGACTATCGAGAGCCTCTTCAGCACTCCCGAGTACGAAGACAGATATTTGACGAGGGAGGAACGTAGATGATCGGTCGATATGTCTTGCAGCCAGATTCCACTGTTCATGAGCGCCTCCCAAATATCGAAACGCTGGGTCTCGGCCATGGAAAGTTGCAGTTCGACAATCATAAGCGACACGAGAGGCGCTATGGATGCCGCAACCCGCACGATGTTCTCCCAGACCGCCACTTCTTTTATCCCTGCAACTGATAAACTATTCAAGCCTCTGAATTGCGAAGGGTCCTCAAATAGCAACGGGCCCCATCCAGCATCTGAATACGGGTCCCTAACCAGTATCTCGGTCAGAGACTGCAGTTGGTGTCGCAAGGATTTGAAGACGATTGGGCGTATACTGTCTGGGATATGACCCCAATCCCACTCAGCGCTAATGCACGTTGTGAGGTGACATCAAGTGAAGCGGGCTCCCGAAGTCGACAAAACACCTACCAGAACATGACTATGCGGCTCAATGCGCTTATTGCAGGGCCCAGACAAGCGAGTAGTCGCTTTTTGAGTGCTTCATCGCTCAATTCGATTTGCTTTACAACCAATTCTCTGGTAAGCGTTCGTGCAGGATGGGAATCAGTCGCTGCGAGCAGCTCTAGATCCGTCAACTGCGAGACTGCGGTCTCCATATCGAGTTCTGATATGCGAATTACAAGCTTTCGAAAGACGTCTGGCTGGAACAGGATCGCAAGTTGATGATTCACAAGACGCAGATTCTTGATATTGCTTTCTTCCTTGAAAATGTGTAACTGGTCAGATATTATAGTTACCTAGCCCGCTGCGCACATACCTGCCATCCAATCTGTTGTACAAGCTCAAGCGCCAGTGATTGAAAATTGGCCATGCCGCCGCTCGGATATCGTCGTGGGAGAGAAGAGGCGAGATTGCAACCAAGGCTTGGTCAACCGATGATGGGTGCTTTTGGAGCACGAGATTCTTAAACCCGTGTTGTCCGGGCCCCAAAATCTCTGTGAAGTCACAATACAATTATGCCTCAACCAGGATCGAGGATCGAGAGGGAGAAGGACAGCGTTAATTTGAGACCTGAAGCCTGAGGAATGCTGAGGACTTCCATTGAGCTGACATGGTTCGCTAACATGTCGCTCTCAGTGGTCCAAGTGAGGGTATAGAGCTCAGAAAGAATCATGATGGGCACAGGCGACTAAGGTGAGATCTCAAAAAATTCGATCGTTGTATTCCGCCATCGACTCGGATGTACACTGTACCAGGGCCCGTAACAGCCCACCCGATTAGATTAGATCGAGCTCGTGGCTGTAACGCCAGTCGATGGCATGACCGTGGTGCCACAGTGCCCTGCGTAGTATAGTACCTCGCAAGCGCTCGGACCGTTCTGAGTCGTCGTCTAGGAAATGCAATGTTCTTGGAGTACTGGTAGGCCTTGTTTTGGTCTGTATCAAAGCCCTTTGACAGTGAGCCTAGCAACGGCACTAGCACAATTGTAAGTGGCCAGCGGCTATATAATGCGGTTATGTCTTCCCTCAAAAACTCACCAAAACAACCACCCTTTCTCATACCCATCATTCCCCAAGACTCTCCTCCTGTTTGGCATATCAGATACAGAATGAAAGCTAGAATCAATAAGTACGCTCAAAAGGACGACCTCTCCCACTGTTTGTATGATGAAATTGCTGAAACCCTTGGTTTATTCTCTGAGGTGGTCCACATAGTTCATGTTGTTCCCGGCTCGCATCCATTCGATGACCTGAACTTTGCTCTACAAGACGTTATGCGACAACACGGGATTGCATTGTGGTTTAGCCACCACTGGTCCAGGGTCGACAAATCCCCGGATAACCGATGTTGTGTCTTGCGACCAGTTCGTGGCGGCTATGATCTGGTGCATGCCAAAGGCGTCACGGTCTATGAGCTCAAGAAGGGAACTCCCATTGTTTGGGCTCTTATCCTAACCAACCCTCTCGATGCTGATACGAGTGATATATCTTGGACGGCTGGGCTTGGTAGGCTGAAGGGACAGAACTTGACGGTCGACAGGCGACGAATCATCGCTCAAGTTGAGATTGATCCCGCAGCATTCGAGAAAGAACTCGAACTCACAATCTTCGGCAGAGTTCTCCACGGGCTTGAAGCTTCCGCACACTGTAACGGTAACCTCTTGAAGGCTTTCCCCCTCATTTAGCAAAGAACAGAATTATATCAGTAGTCCAGCACTCTATTTCCTATTATCAATCTATATCACATAATGTGTATCTGCTCTTCCTAATTCTATCCTCAAGGTTTACCCTCGATAATGTGTTTGTTAGTTCTCGTGATTTACGCCTTTGATCGCCGCGAAGACAAATATCCCGTTCAAGTTAAAGTACAGACGGCTACCTAGGCCAAGCCCGTCCAATCAGGCTGTCCTGCCGGTGCTGAAATCTCCAGAGACTAACTAGAAGTTTCGAAGGCTAAGTAGTACTTCTGACGAGAACCAGAGAGAGAGCACGCGTAAGTATATACACAAAACTAGGTAGCAGGTACGCACCTATGCTAGATCTCCTGTAGTGGTCTTGTGATCATCATACATCCATCCGTCCTTTGTGATTCGGGCATACCATGGCTCGAATTTGACAGATATCATTGCAATTGGCGCTGGAGTAATCGTTGGCTCGAAGCAGTATTTGCGCATTCTCGTCGGCTCGCTAAGAATAGAGAGTCCTGAAACACCTCTGAGATTTAATGCCAGTGTGAGTTCGGTGACATACGGAAGGCGAGGTTTGAGCGCCTTGGCAGCTATATCTGCAATCCAAAGGTAGTCTGAGTCAGGTATATTGAATCTGCGGTGTTGTACTAAGTGATCCATTCGGTGAGGAAGAGAATGAACATTGACTGACCTGAGTTTGGTGAGATTCCCCAATGATTAAACCGCAGGCGCCAGCCAGTTTGTTATTTTTTTCATTGTGTCCAGAAGCCTCAGCATCGTCCGACCTGAAAGATTGTGACCTAATGCTCAGTTCCTGGGTTAAGCGGGGTAGGAGGCTGGCCTCTGGAGCCACTGCTGCGAGACTCTCTAGAATATCGTAGGTCACGTTGTTCAAGTAATTCGGACATTCGATGACAATGCGTCGTAGAGCCTGTGCTGCAAATAGAGCTCCACATTCCCTGGAGACAAGATGGATGGATCGGATATCCTGTGCTTCTGCCTTGAATAGAGCTTGGTCGAAAAGTCGAGATTTTCAACAACAAATTCGCACGTGGCGTAAGCGCGCGCCGGGCCACGGCTTCCAGACACGCGCGTATCTTGGGGTCTTTCTCGAGCAGTGGAGCGTAAACAAAGGCAATGCCATCAAGCCTAGGGTTGGGCCACATACTAACCAAGCCACTCTAGTAACCCCGCATGTTCGTCCGGCTCGAGGTATATAAGGCGACTTTCCAGCGCAAACCCTGGCAACATTTGAACCCCACCGCCCATACTACTTACCCACATTCTTACCATGGTCAGCATCATTACTCTTCCTGTTGGGACTCTTAAGCCCACCAAAGATTGCTCCAGCAGGCTTTGCAAGAGGACTCGCAAGGATCCTGAAATTCCTCCTGCTTCCCTAGCCAATGATCCAAACACCGAGAAAGTCTTAAGCTGCCAACCCCTCCCATCATATCGACACCCGCTGGGCATGTCATAGACTCTCTGCGACGTATCCACGAGTCTGCTAAAGCTGGAGACATCTTCGTGCCCCCAAGCTCCAAACCATTCTACTGCCTGAAAAAAGCGCTGGAGAACGGTTTGAAGCAGCACGGGATTGCACTAGAGTTTGCCTCCGTTTCAGATCACATCTGGGTGTCTCGTTGGAACTGTATAAGTAAGTCTATGGACCTGGTGGGCGTACCTGAGCCAGATTCTTCTTCTGACGACTTGAAGAGTGGTACGACTACTTGGACGCTTGTCTCGACCTATCCCGACAAAGCTCTCACCAGCGGCAGAACTCTATCCTACAACGGCGAGCGATTCGTTGCAAAGGACGGCATGTTTTTCACTTTGGACCACCACAGAATTATTGTACAACCCATATGCGAAGGGCATTGGTTTTTCGAAAAGGACGAGTCTGTGATTTTTAATCATGTCCTCCAAGCCTTGACTCGCTCTGCGTGGGGGTGATATTCCCACTCCTGCCTTCATCGTCGAGGTCTGAGACGCGCAAATAGCACCTTACTATATCTTGTCTTTGCTCTGAGTCTCCGTCGATAGTGTGGGATCCAAATTTCATTAAGCCATTAAAATGATCAATCATCTCCTAAGTATCATGTACGTTGCGTAGTAGTAATGTTGTAGCGCTAGCTTCAGTATCTATCCAAATCATATCGTGATTTAATCATCAGGTCAGAGACCCTTTTTCAAACCATCATCCTCACTCTCCCGGGGTATAGGTATTGGCAACAAAGTAGTATCAGAAGTCTCCACTTTATGGTCCACAACGGTTGCAGTAGGTTCAACCTCTCCAACGGAGACCTTCTCTTCATCAGGAGGACCCGCCGCCTTCTCCATCTTGTCGCCCACAACTCCGACCCCACGGAAAAAGATTACGGCGAGAACAAACCCTGCATTGAATTTTGTCAGTTTGACTAGTAGGGAAGCGCGCGTTGAATCAATATGCTCACCAAAAGCGCCAAATGCAAAACATGTCCACTGCGCCGCTTGGAAACTTAGCAAACGATCAGCTCCAGGCCCTTCCCTGAGTGTGATTTGGTTGAAGACCACAGTGGATACTGTCACTCCCACAGCAGTACCGAGCTACGCAGAACGGCAATAAGCACGCTGAGATAAAGAAACATGGACCTTGTAGAGTCGGGAACAACCTACCTGCGTCATAGTATTGAAAAGCCCTCCAGCAACACTCTGTTCGTGAGGCAAGGCAACTTTCGCGACGTATATACTACCAGCGGAGAAGATAAAGTCGGCGCCGACGACGGAGAGCACCGCAGCGGGGAACCCAAAGGCCCAGTACGTCACATCTGGGATGATCACCGCAAAGAGTAGACAGGTGATCGCCGTTGCAGCCATCCCACCAGCTACAAAAAGGGTTAACATCGATCGCATGAAAAACACAAACCCGAGCTCACCGGTTAAGAAGACCACAGGAACACGAGCAGCAAAGTATCCAACGAACATGTTGCAGATTATGCCGGACACCGACATCGGCAAGATTCGAATGACAGTTTGCAGAGGCGAGAGCTGCATATAGTTTTGGAAGTAGAGCTGCCATAACACGTGAGCTTTGAGAAACCGGGGACGTGAGTACAAGGACCAACCTGAACCCAGAATGTCCAAGCCATGAACGAGCACCACTCAACGAAAGCGATCATCATCATAGCCGCGAACCGGCCATTCCCCCGTGCCCAAATAGAGACCTTCATCAGCGGCGGAGGGGTGAACACAGAGTATGGCGCGTTAGGGTCATTTTGGATTTTCTCGAGGTATCGTTGCCAGAAGACGAACGCCGTGACCAGTATGACACCAACGATGAGGAGGGCGATAATATCTGAGATTCAAACACGAATTCGGTCAGTACTACAAGCGGGTCATGACAGAGAAACCCGTACAAGGTGTCTTCCATTGCTGCGGTGCTAGCTCTCCCTGGCTGAGCACAAATACTATGAGCACAAGGCCTGCAGAAACTAGCAAAGCCCCTAGCCAATCAATCCGCTTGTCCACTTCCTCCGATGGCACATCAGGCTGGATCGATAGCCACCCACAGACCAGCGAGAGGAAAGTCATTCCGGCCATCAAGTAAAAGCCTGATCTCCACGTTTGACTACGCAGAATCCGTGCCTCAGTCCTCGATGTTCGTAATGACCGGAAATCATAAAAAGTGACGTACGCGGTATATTCCGTCAATAGACCCCCAAATGCCGAACCAAAAATACCCCCGATTGGCGCGCCTGCCGCGAATGTCGCAAAGGCCCAACTTCTAGCTTTTGAAGGTGGGAAGTGATGGGCAAGAATGCCGAGCTGTGTGCACATGTCGGAGAAAAAGAGTTCCGTGAGTTACACGTATAAAGCTGGGTCAGCTGAACGGGTGGGTCCTTACCGACGCTGGTATCGTAGCTGCGGCTCCTATGCCTTGGATTCCTCGAAGTATATTTAGAGTGACGATGTCTGGTACATATGAATCAAAACTGAATGGACGTTTAAGTGAATGAAAGGCATAAACACACCGTTAGGGAATGCACAACCGATTGTGAGCGCGATGAGGAATATGGATCCAAGGATGAAAGTAAGCCTTCGGCCATAGACATCGGCCAGACGTCCGAAAGCGAGTAGCAGGCAGCCCTACGAATATGTAAGTCGGTTGGTGCATGGGCAAAGGTCGGATAAAACGCACCGAGCTCAAAGGGTAAGCAGAGACAAGCCACTGTAGTTCTGCCTCTTCGAGATGGAGCTCTCTACCAATGGTCGGTAGTGCGATAGAAACCACTGTGCTGTTCGCCGTCTGACGCGAAGAAAGTCAGTCCAACATGGCGGGCCCCTTACCGTCGAACACGTACGTTTACAATCATTGTAGTCGTCATGGCCGCCACGACCAGGACAGACGTGAAGGTAGATGAAGTAGCATGCGGACTTGTGTCGGTTATGACGGTCTGACTGTCGTTTGGTGAGGTGGTCGAGGAAGAGTTGGCCAACTTTTCCAGCTTTGACGGGGGCTGGGATGTGGATGTCGCGTCGTCCATGTCTGAGTTCATAATGTCCCTTAACCACGTCGTAGTCCTCAAAACTTTCGTCGATCCCCACAATTCGGATCTTACAACCACGTCCAAGGTTCGACGAGAATTATGTCTCCCTGCGGGGTATATTCAGCGAGATTCTGTGGGTAAGAAACGTCGTTGTCGTAAAGTTCTTGAAAAGTATGAGATTTACAGATAGGCCAGAGGTCAAAGGAGAAGGAAGAAGGAAGTGGGAATGGTCATGTCAATCGACCCCGTCAGGCTCGAGCGCAAGGTTATAAATAAGAAATTTCCATCACTGACTTGCGCTCGGCCCGATCATCAAAGTTTGTCAGGGACAACCTTAGCGGTCCACGATTGGTTGGCATGTTCTGACCAATCCGTCAGGTTGGAGTCGTGCGAGGGCGATAATTCGATTATCAGATATCAACTTGTAAAGGATTGCAAGGCTCCGTCCAGAAAGAAAATAACGCGCAGTCCTTTGAGCTGAGGGATAGCCAGCGCGTCCTGCGTTTCCACAAAATGCCAAGCGTGAGTGCCATTGAAGTGAGAATGGCCTCAAGAAGTTCGGTTGTGCACTCGCATCTTCTCGTAGCAGTAGCCTGTCTTGCAGCAGTTGATAAACGCAGATAAAGACGATTATCAAACTTCAGTGTCACAGATATGGGTGGAACTGACACCTACAGCCGTCCAAATTCTCTTCGGAGCTGTCTTCCAAACGAAGTCACGTAACCATATGGTGCGATCCCAGGGTCCAGGGACGTCGGTCACCTCTCAGTTGCCTGGCCTAGCGTCATCTTGCTAAGATATGATGAGAATCGATTGATATACCTTTAAAGCCTGGACTTGTGGTGGGATGGTTTCAAAGTCCAGATGCGAGTCTACTTCCATGCAAGGAAGGTGTATCACTAAGTTCTCTACTTTTGCGCGAGTAACGGGTAGAGACTCGTCAGCCGAATCAAGCGACAGGGTTGCCCCGAGATGAAGCTAACACCTGGTTAGATTCAACTACCGTCCTACATTGCCACGTGCATTGGCGAGTCCACCAGAACTTCTAGTGCCATTGAGATATGGCACGAGCGCCCCTCCACAGACTGCCTATTTCTCCTTGGTCCCACCGGAGCTTTGAACTGCTTTGAAGTGTCATTCCGTTTGCCTTTTAGGGCGAGACGAGGGCCGCGTTATTCGATCAGTGACGCAAGGAAACAGATAGGACACCGAGTGAGTACGTCGGACGGATGCTGAGAACAATACCGCTTCATGATATGTGATGATGAGGCTACCCCCAGAACGACCCTCCACACAATGAGGAACCAACGACATGAAGAGATGAGCTATCGTGATAGAGGAAAGGGAAAGATGGATGCAGTCGTTCAGTCGGAGTAGGGATGATTGTATTTGACCGGACAGTATAACATGCTGTCGACGAAACTAGGGTGAGCACCACAGAGTGCAATTAGTGTGGCAAGGATTAAAAGACCAATAGCTAACTTTTGAAATAATACGTATGCTCTCTACACCGCTCAACATATACAAGCCAGCGATTTACTCATTGATCTTGGCGAGAATCTCAGAGTCTCTGAAGAGGTAGTATTCCTGAGAGGGATTGACGTGGCAAGTCAGTAGCTGCTGTGGGCGACAATAAACGATGGTCATACCTCTTCGCCGACCTTGATAGAGCTTCCTCCCCATCCTGGAAGAAGTACCCGGTCGCCAGCCTTTACTGAAGTAGGCACAACAGCTCCGTCCTTGTTGGGCGCGCCTGGGCCAACGGCGATGACGGTAGCCTCAGGCAGAGGGTTGTTGGTTGCCGAAGTGGGCAAGAAGATACCAGAAGCGGTTTTCTGAGTGCCAGATATTCGTCAGACTACCCCCTGAAGCCAGCAGAGCAAGACTTACCGTGTCAGCCTTGAATCGCTGGACCAATACGCGGTCAAGCAAAGGAACAAGGGACCTAATGGATTTGAAAGTCGCCTGCGATGCCTAGAACCATTGTCAGCAGCAAGACCTGTAAGCTTCGGGGTCCAGCTCACCATCGAGAATATAGAATACGATAGGAACGAGGAGGAAGTGAGCAGTGAACTGGAGAAAATGTCCTGCCACAGAATGTTCCCGATTTTCGTCGACGTGCACTGTTTGCGGGGCCAAACAATGGGCTTCCGTCATGTGACCGCTTCAGGCTGGAAGTTCGAACCCTGGTCCGGGTTGTTCTGAACCATGTACACCGCCATCACCTGCTTCATCGACTCGCAATGGCACACATCAGCGGCCCTGTTATACTATCCACCTCTGGCTCCTGTGCTGCCCATCTGAGACTACTATAATCTGGTCACTTATCTTGCCTTCACCCTGGATTTCAGATCTTGTGTCTCTCTCTTGGGTTCTTGCTGGTGTTGTACTTTCTGGGTTTTAGACCTTGGTGCTCATCACGAGGCAACTTCTCTCTCTCTCTTTCTCAATAGAAACTGGACGGAGCCTAGCTACATCCTTCTTCTCTACCCTGAGCTATACCGTGATCTGGTCTTTGTCGACTCATATTTCCTACTGGCATTTCATTCCAAAGCTGTCACAAACATTTCATGTTGCCATAACCGCGCGCAATAGACTGCTAGGGCAGCACAGGTTTATCACACCACATTACCATTGCCTCGGTGCTCGATATAACAGGACTCTTGGACCCAAAACATTATCACATAAACTCCGATATGACGCGTACTGCCAACCACCTAACCAATACTCTGTAACCCCCTCGAGGTCTCTGATCCAGCCAGCCAATTAGAAGGCGAACGCCCTTTCTTTTTCACATAAAATTGGTGCGTCGGGGGGCTGGCGCGTACCACAATCGGACCTAATCCTATGAAAAGATTTTTCCGGTAAGAAATGGCAAATAGGCAGAAATCACAACCGACGTTTATTTGTGAGAACTTGCCGTTAAATTATCCTAGCCACCACACGCTTCGCGCTTGGACATTTCGCTAATGGCATAAAAGAGAACGACCGTGGCTAGCTCCCCCACCACCTGTCTTTCTCTTACACTCAGTGGCATTCACCGTCTTTGCCTATATCGCACGTCCGTTGGCTCTTCGTCGTCCAACAAGGCCCTTATTCACTTCTCGCCCACATCCCAGACCTCACATCACCACAATGTCCGCCGTTCTTCCTATGGCATCCTTCCCCGACGCCGTCGCCAAAGCCACATCCGGGCTCACCCACCTTCTCGCCAACTTCCTCGAATGCGAGCGCCACTCGAATAGATATTTGCATTTGGACCTGGAGTCCATCATGTGCGTCCGATTGCCGCTTGCAGAGCCTCCGATCTGGCACTGGAGAACAGCCAAGTCAGAAGACGACATCACGCAGGCCCTAGCCGACGGAAGCCTCCTCCTGGTCTTTAACCCTGCGGACCCTCCCAGTGTTGCGACTTCGACTTGGACCCTACGCTCTAAAGGTCAGTGACATCGTCTAACCAGTTAATTCTTGACACGCAGCTCACCTTCCTTTCTCACTGGCCTCGTAGATCACCGACTAGCAAAAGTCGAAATGACGCCCTTCGTATGCCAGAGCCTATGTGCAGACGGATACGACCATTTTGACTGGGATATGCTGATCCAGCTTCTGCTCGACTCTCTTGCCATTGGCGGAGCGTTGGTCATTTTGGGCGCGGTTGAGTCAACCGACGTTCCATCCCGCCATGATGTCGAGTCGTGGTACCTGTCCTCTACCACCCCTGCCCTTTGGAACCCCTGCTTTGTCTCGAGGACCTTCTACTACGGCCGACCGATTGAAACTGAACCCAACGACGAGTTCGACGAAGATAGTGAGGATGACGTCGTTGTTCGAAACTGGGGAAGCTTCATCGCTGGATGTCAAGCGCGTTCCTCTTGAAGAGCGTTCTAGCGCTCTCGAACAGCTAGAGTTCAGACGAAAAGAGGGGCAAAAAAATTAGACAACGTCTCATCAAACATCCTTTATCTTCATCCTCATAGACTATTGTATCGATATGTAACCATACTTACCGCCCTTTCTTTCTTGTATCTTGGCGACCCCTTGTGCTTTATGACACCTGTAACGTTCTTATTGTAATTTCGAATAATACATTGTG
The DNA here is from genome assembly GCA_004369085.1 of Coprinopsis marcescibilis. Lineage (NCBI taxonomy): Eukaryota > Fungi > Basidiomycota > Agaricomycetes > Agaricales > Psathyrellaceae > Coprinopsis > Coprinopsis marcescibilis. The sequence continues at coordinate 110,259 of ML210194.1, forward strand.
TTGTATAGAACGCACACGCAAAGGTCAGCACTTGGCCAGGCAACGTCATGTATTCTATGAGTACTGTTTCAAAGTGATTTAGAGGTACGCAAACTCCTGGAGTACAGGGGGGCGGGCGATTTGAGCCCAATTCTCATCGCTGTGGATGCTCACTCACGCTTGAATTCCATTGGCGAACCAGGTTGACTCGCCCAGCACGGCCACTCTCGAAGTAGAAAAACGTATAACCCCAAAAGTAGCCGAGGCATAATACCCGGTCAGAAGCGATGAAACCAGATGACCGGCTGCGGGCGGAAATCACTGTCAAAGAAAACTTTCATCATCACAGCACGGAGCTGATCTGGCCACCATGTTTCTCTGAATTGTTGCCCTTCAAGCTCCTTAGCTCGCAGATAACGATTGCTATGCTCCTCTTCATTTGCTGACTTTCTCTCCTTTTTCCTTTTTTTTATCTTGATAGCACTCAAAAACCCTGACGACGACCTGTCATCGGCAAAAGCCACCGAGCATTGTTCTCGCCACGATTAACAATAAAGGGCGTGATGTGATGTAGTACGTATACATAAGCTGTAGTACATGTCTCAGATTCAGATCCATGCACGGCCTCTAGTCTTTTGGCAATTCCTCCGATAACGGGAGTACCAGAGAAAATGATTTTTGATTTAAGCGCCGAACCGCCGCGCCGTGAATTTGCATGCAAATGTTTGGCGCTGTGTGCGCTACATGAATCTCTGGGAGTCGGCCTGTCAGCGTTGGGTTATCGGTAATGTTAGCCTCCGACTCCAGAGTCCAGAGTTCCCTTTCGAGTTTATCTACGTTGCACGTTGCTGCGCAGTGATTTGGCATTTGTGGTGGCCGGTTGTGAATCAAAATAGTTTTGCCCGCGTTTGCGCCCACCCGCTTCAGAGCCTACGAGGATCTGTCTAACGTCCTTTGTGTCCACAGGGGTCTCACGGGTACGTGCCACTTGGGTACCACATTTTTTCGCGAAGACGCGACAGGTATGAAACCAGTACGATGGAGCAGTAGTTGATCTTTTATTGTCTGATTGATTGGCCTATTTGGTACATTGTATTCACAGGGTAGAGTTGTACATTACTCGCTGTGACTGAGGTTTCACAGCCATGATTCGATGATGTACCCCTAAGTGGCCTCAGTGCCCTCAGTTGGGACTGTGGCGAAGGGGGCATCTCGTAAACACATGTGTCAAAACGATAGAGTTAACAAAACTTACCTTCTGGAAAGTCGATATTCTCTGGATCAACATACCAAGCCCCTTTCGCAGAGAGGTCAGCATCTCCGGAAATTTCAAAAGCGAATGACAACGTACGGTCAGCGTTCGGATCCATGTTGGCCAAAGTAGTTCCATCTCCGAGCCAAGCAATATTTTCATACTCATCCCCGATGGTGCTCTCGTAACTGTAGTCCTCCCATCGCGGATTCTTGAGAGCCTTGGCCAGATGGAGTGGGGCGCCTGGATATTGATGAGAAACATTCAGCTTCCATTATCAAAAGGTCAACATACCAGGCCAAATAACAAACACTCTTCCGTCAGGCGAGTTCCCAGCCTTGTACGTAGAGGCATACGGCTGGCCATACACGGTCTGTGGCATGTTTTAGGATACAACCTACCCCGAAGACAACAAACTTGGGCTAACCTTCTTGAAATAGCTATCGGCGAAGCGGTCGAAACCATCGACAGCCTCCTTCCTAGCCTCGATGCTCTTGTACCTATCCCGTTGCAGCTTCAACGTGACTTCCACAACGTAGTCCACTAGCCTTTCAAATCCGAGCGTGAGCGAGCCTCCTGGCACCATTCCGTTTGGTCCAAGAGATTGGAACCAGTTCGGGAATCCACGAGTTGCGATTGAGAGGTAGGTGCGAGGGTATGGACCCGACCATTCATCTTTAAGATCCCGTCCTTTACGACCGAGAATTGGGAAGCGGTAATCGAAGGATAGGTCGTAGCCTGTTGGTCTACCTCAAGCATACGCACGTAACAAGACGGTAAAGGTACTTACCAGTAGCGCACACAATGGCATCAAACTCTTGATGTTTCCCGTCTGCAGCCTCAATTCCAGTCTCTGTGATCTTGGCAATGCGACCTGGTTCGAACTCAACGTTGTCCTGGCAAACAGCGTTCAAAAATCCGGAATCAGGCACAGGCCGACGGATTCCGAATGGGAAATCAGGGGTGACTAGGGATGTTGTGTTGAATTTCGGAATGGAAACTCGGTAGTAGGTAGTCAAAACGTACGTGACTCTGCAATCTCGGGCTTTGCGGCCAGTTTCGCCTTCATATATTGAGTGAACAGTTTGCGTATGTGCGCTTGCATCGGATGGTCCGTCAATAAGACAGGATATACATTCTGCACGGTGGTGTGAGCGACGAGTGGCTATATGGTGGATTTTCGTACCTGCATGAGTTGCTCGAGCGACTTCCTGAACTTCAGGTACTCCACTGGGTCCTCAAACCCTTTCTTGTCTTCGTCAGTGAATTGGTCTGTTCAATGATGTCCGGGTAAGCCGAGGCTAACTCTTGCGGCACAGTCAGCGGAGACTACGCACAGTTCATAGCGTTCGGGTCTTTCGCCAGCTCATGCATCTTGTCGTGTCCGAACAACACGGTCATCCAAGTCTTCGAACGAGCATAGTTGACTAGTTTCCCAACGCGAGGCTGCAGGGCTGTCACTATTTGGGTTCCAGAAGAACTCTTACCACATCAAACCCATTATTAGTATCATTTGGTAGACAAGGACGAGGTGCAAGATACGCACGACACCGATTACAGCAACTCGCTTACTAGCCCAGCTCTTCACAGTCGTCCTCCACCCTGCCAAAGGATCGCCTTCGCCCGTTTCCCATTCGGCACTGTGGATCAGCTTTCCCTTATATTCAGCAAGCCCCGAAATATCTGGCCAGTTCCATCGGCCAAGAGCTCCCATAGCAGAGAGCACAATGTCAGCGGTATCTTCAAATTCTTCGAATTCCATTCCCCCTTCTGATTGGCCTTGGACCGGTACTTTGGGCCTGCGAATCTTTAAAGTCCATTTCCCGGTGAGTTCGTCGTATTGCGCGCGGACGACCTTGTGTTGCAGCTTGATGTATGGCCATAGTTTGTATTTGTCGACAACACCTTCGAGGTAGCTTTGAATCTCTGGGCCTCCCGGGTAAAACGAGGACCAGTTTTTCTAGTGATCATGATCAATAATCAGGAGAAGCAGCAAACATATGATAAGAACATACATTAGGCTCGAAAGTGAGTTGGTACTAGAGTCAAAGCGACAGCTCAGTTAGCTCGATCCGTATTATGGGACTCAAGGACTCACACAATGGGCAGGATTGTCGCAGGCCAGGCCCTAATATAAGCGGGATATCAATATCGCATAGCTTGGGTTATTCTCGTCTTCAACGCGTACCGGGTAACGGTGGCTATACCAGACGCCGCCAACGCCTGCATTTGCTTCATACACGACAAAATCGAGATTCTTCACTTTCTGAGGGAATCTGGACAGTGGCTATTTGAGGCCACCGCAATATACAAGGGAGTCAGACGAAGACGAACCGAATAGCTGATATAATCCCTGGCGAAACTGTATCAGCATTCCGTACAGCAGGTAAACAACTATGTCCTGACCTGTATATCCAGCTCCGATTACGATCACTTTCATAGGTCGAGCTTCATCGATGGAGGATGGGTCGAGGGAAAATGCGGTGGGAATGGAGACATTTGGCATGGCTGGTAAGGTCCCTCGGGTGTTGAACGGTTGAAGGGCGACTGTTTGAACCTTGCCCCTATATGTAACTAGAGAATTGTTCAGTAACCATAAACACTGATGGAAATGGATTCTCTACCTGATGATCTTTGACTATTGAATTACGCACCCTGCACTAGAAAGGCTAGCGACGTCAAGAAACATCAATAATCAACTCCGGTCGAAAGCGCAGTACGTTATTTTGGGCGTCCATTCAAGTGAAACCATCATTTGTTTCACCATCTAGGCATATAGACTCCTGAAGTCATGACATGAGGCGGCAAAGGTCCTTCGAGGGCTGTCCAGATGTCGGATAATGTTCCGCTGTATCCGGGTGGCGATTCAGAAGATGTTCCTCATCCGAAGATTCCTAAGCATAATCCCCGGAACCTTAGTGTAGGGTCTTACAGTACATCACTGTTTTCGGGACGGTGGGATAAAGCTTGATAGCGTGGATAAGGGTGTATAAGGGTGGATAATATAGGTTTATCACCCTTATCCTGTATTATCCACCCTTATCCCACGTCCCACACTATCCCACTGTCCGGTGTTGACTGATGTAGTCATACTTGCGTCCAAAAATCTCGTCGCGAAAAGTTCGGTCAAAAAAAAAAACGGGTAACTTGGGCCCGCTTTGCCGCCACATTCGATATGCGCCCGGCCCCCTTCACTTTCAGGTCGCGCATGGGCCACGCAGTTCAGTCTTTCTTTCGCGCATGTGGCGGCTTCAGCAAGGCGAGCTTGCGTGCCAAGCGCCGAGCTAGGGCTTTGTCCTAACGGACGCTCCGGCTCTCGGCCCCGCCCATTTCCTCTTTCGCATCCCTCCTGTCATACTGAACCCCCATCATGTCAACTAGATCCTCGTTCAGACATCCTGCAATAAAATTCGAGACGCAAGATTTCGTTTCCTCGCTTTTCTGCTCCTTCCCTTCATCCTCGCAGTAGCACTTCGCTACCTGCCCTCCTCCGCTCTGCTCTCTCATCCTTTTTTTCTCATCATGGACGAACCCGCAAACCCTCGTATCGGGATTCCGTGCGATTACATCATTCCTGCGGATTTAGATCTGTTCGACATCACTGCTGTTACCAACACTAACGAAAAACTCCAAGAATGCAGAGACTTCCTACAAACCGATATCCCTGATAACGTCGAACTCCTCACCCGAGAGAGCACTCCACCTCTTTCTCCAAATTCTAAGAAGCGAAAACTCAAGGAAGTGGTCGACGACATCCTCTCACTCACACCGAACTCCCAAAAAGTTCTCATAGCAGCCATCTTGCCCGATTTGGACAAGAGCAAAAGACCCAGACCCGATGATGGTAATACCAATGACAAGGAGAAGATCCCAGATAAGGGAAAAGCCAAGACCGACTCCGGCCCTATCCTTACCTCCTTGGCCCACAGACCCACCCACACGAAAGCGTCTATTACTTCCGAAGCTCCTTTTCATCACCACATTACTAATATGCTCTCGTGGCGACTACACGTCCCACTTTCCTTCTTTACCATCAGAGCCACGGACACCTTCGCCAAAAACCCCAACTCCATCACCACCATTGAGTTCTATCCAGCACACAATCCATTTTCAAGCTCCAAGGCCCCCAAGCATCAACATGCAGACCCTCTATTTTCGGTGTAGAGGATGCGTCTCGCCTCCTCAGGGAGCTCGACGCGCCCTCTCACATGACCACCGAACCTTTGCACATGATCGTTGTTTCGTGTTTCTCCCTTTTTGAACTTTACTTATCTATATTTGGACATACTGTACTTAGATGGTAGAACGAGATTTTTCGTACCCCGTCAAGGTCTTAGTTAGGTGCGATCGAAGGCCTAACAAGTTTGTTTGTACCCTTTTTAGCATGGACCATCCCTGTGTAGTATAAAAACCGAGGCATTTGCCTCGAGATTCGGTAGCTTTTTACCAGTGGGTAGATAGCTCAATATACATCGTATTTTGCACCCCAAAAGTCTCTCCCTGCTTTGTTTCTATTGTCTTTCTGCTTTGCTCACTACTCGCTCTTGTTACACCACTTCCAATGGTGGAACATGACGACGAACGGGAACTTACGAATGAGGATTATTTGGAGATACAGATGGAATATTTTAGGAAGTTTGGTATGTTTGATAACGAATCGATTGATACCCCTAACTGTCAAACCGGAGCTTGGGGGTATTTTTAGATAGATAACGGATAAGAACTTATGACGTAGTATTTTTCTTATTTATAGTATGATAGTGGAAGGAACTTATCGATAAGATCGATAAGAGATAAAGATTGTATATAAATATGTATCTAAATAGGTAGTTGTAGGTTAGTTTTGATCTCGTTTCTATTTTGTTTATACGATAGTTTTCGAATAAGACTTTTGTTAGTCTTCTCGTCGACGGATCGTCTCACTCGAATCCTCCAGAAACTCAATCGTCCTGACGTTAGCTCGTCTCGATTCTCTCGACCAACTCATTCATCTCGACGATCTATCATCTTGATTCTATTGTCGACTATTGTTTAACGACTAAGGCGTACTACTCGCCTTGCGTCGTAACAATCTTCCTCCCAGATTCCAATGCCTCCAGACTCTTTCAGGTCATGGTTTACTCCTTGGATGAGGACACATGGTCCACATATGGTGCAGGTCTTTTGCGATTCATGCAATTCTGCGATGCGCACAACATACCGGAGGTACAAAGAATGCCGGCATCAGCTCAGCTGGTGTCCGCATTCCTAGCTTTCCATGCTGCTGCCGTCTCTCCCTCCACAGTCAATAACTGGATTTCAGGCCTACGTTTCTGGCACATCGTCAATGGTGCCCCCTGGCACTTGGATGATCCACTCATCTCTCAGACCCGCAAGGGTATAAATAAGCTCTCACCTATCTTATTGCACTTCCAGAAGTGACCACCTGTCACCATCGAGCACATGGTCTCGCTACGAGCCGGTCTCGACATCTCCAATCCATGTGACGCCGCAGTATGGGCAGTAGCTGCCATCGCTTTCTGGTCATGCTGTCGCCTTGGCGAGCTCACCGTATCCACCCCCAACACCTTCAACCTCAAGAAACACGCATCTAAATCATCCCCTCTGTCCTTCGACACCGCCTCCCTCCAATCCAACCATTTGCCACCTTACACATCCCATGGTCCAAAACCACAGCTTTTGAGGGTGCAAACATCTCCATCGTCTCCCGACCACTTGATCCCACATGCCCATATGCAGCACTCCACAACCATCTCAAAGTGAACACCAGTGTCCCTAAATCCGCACCACTATTCGCCTACACCTCCCACGATAACACTGCATCCACCCTCACCAAGAGCTGGTTCCTCGCTCGTTGCAATGACATTTGGCACAAGGCGGGTCTCCCCAAGATGTTTGGGCATGGCTTCCACATCGGAGGCACCACGCATCTGCTCCTTCTGGGCACTCACCCAGACATTGTAGCCACACAAGGCCGATGGAAATCTCGCGCCTTTCTCGAATACTGGTGCAGAATTGAAATCATTCTTCCCATTTTCATTACAAACTCCAACTATGACACATCCCGCAACTCTATGCTTACACTCATGAACTCCTACAGAAAGAAATACTCGCTATAATCCATCTGTCCTTTTTGCAGTCTCTCCAGCTTGGGTGTCCAGCGACTCACGTCCGCGTATGTTGGGGCTTCGCCTGCAGGTGTCTTTCGCGTCCCCTCGTCGTAGCCTTTCGCTTGACCTGGGGCAGCCGGGCCATCTCAGCAATGCTTGAGACCCCGATCATGCTGCTTCAAATCTTTCCTTTGCCCCCTCGTTCCTCTCCGTCTCGGTTGACTTTCATCAACCTCCCTTACCTCTCATCTCAGGGCTTTCATTGCCCCTCATCCCAAGGGAATAGGACGAGGCTCTCTCTCTTCATTGCTCGCTGGCCATTCCAGCTTTGCTCATGTGGCATCCGGTGTCTTACCCCCCAACCTCAGAATCTACCAGCCCTCAGGCCCCTAACTTCCATTGTACTATTCGTTATCATTACTATTCCCTGCATCCCTGCTTATAATTCTAATATTTCTCTCATCCCCTGAGCCCCAGTCCGTAAATACAAAGCTCATTGTCATTGTCAAACTTCCTGCATAAGCATTTGCGGAGTAAGTAATACATGCGTTCCTCCATAAGATTGATCATCTCGTGGGAACACTATCATACAATGCCACCTTGCCGTCGAACCTAAGCGTGCAGTCCGCCGTTGCGCTACGGGGCGCCTACGCCCACCTGCGATGGGCAAGGTTCAGGCTATTACCGACGCTACGGTACAGGGTTGAATGTGCAGGTTTTTCGCCCGATCACGATACATGGGAGCCATTCGAACATGTTGAACACTGAGTGTTACACTGTGCCGCCCTCGAACGCTGGTGGTACGAAGATCCTTAGGCGCGTACAAAAGGTATTTACAATATTGTATCCTGGTCGAATACTCAAACGCGTTTTAAGGCTGTACATTACGACTTGGTTCCGGGCTTCGACCGAACAGGTCGGCTGCGGCATGATCAAGCTTGTGATGCTTAGAGAAGATCTGGCGACTGGAGGTTGACTCATGCTTACTACTGCATCACGAGCCATAGATATAGATATAGTCCGCTCAAGGGACTATCGCGCAACGTTGCTCAGTATGACAAGTCGGCAAGAACTAGTGAGTTGAAATGTTGCATGTCCCTTCTGAGGTTACGAATAACGCAAAGGATACCGATCAAAGCCGTGGTTTAGCGAGAAGCGCAGTTTTTGATAAGACAATTGACAAAGGGATCCGAGACGAGTCTGAGATCGCCGTGAACTTCTTGAAGGTGAACGACCGAGAAACTGCGGCGTAGTACGGAGGTTGCCAAGACCGTTAATTTGATCTGGCCGGTGGAAACCGGAGCCCCTATAATAATTAATTAATACAATTCGCGTCTAATCCACACCACAACCTATCGCGTCATCATTGTAGTTAACGTAGTTATATATGGGAGTCAAAAGGTACACTAATGTTGGAGAGAGAAAGCAACTTGGGAGGACTCACAAGAACGCCACCGATTCAATCGAGCCCATGTCCACAAACTTGCCAGGTCCGCTCCATTGCTGCATGCATGATCACTGCCAGGCTATGCTATCTGTAGACACAATTCCTCAGAGAGTAGCGTAAAGGGATCCTCAGCCGGAGATACAGTACCCCATAATTACTGTAAAAACTGTTTATCACTGGGGCATCATTCTGACAAAACATTTCAGTGTTCCGTTGTCGGACATTGCAGTTAAGCGCTCTGGATGTGTTTGCTCTGCCGCAGTCAGAATTCTCACCAGTGAATGGAAGAGCGGGCATGGTGCGAAAGTAGGCATAGGTGAGACGACAATGCAAGTGATCGTATAACGGAATAAGAACCCGGAAGAGTGTATGGCAGATGAATAGGCGTTCGAGAAGATCAGAAGACAAAAGAATCTATCAAGGTAAAAGAGGATGCGGGTCATGATAGGGGTATAGAAGTGTAAGTATGAATCAAAACATTCACAGTACGTGTTGAGTTTCTTAAAAAAGTTCAAGACTGACTGCGGCTGGTTAAAGGTAGTATAATCGGCTGGGAAGATCGTGGCATTACGCGCCAAGGCTCGGATGATTAGGCTGAAATGCAAGGAAGCGCTCGTTCTGCAAAGATCCGCACAAGCCTCTGGTTTCTCCGAGTGGCCGCTTGAAGGACCCAATCTCCCTGCTGAATGTTCGGGTTTCCTAAGAGCGAAGGGACTCTGTTTTCTACCGCGTGCAGGACAAGCTCGTCCTGACACCACATCGACGCAAGGAGGCACTCCACAATCATCTCAGGGGTAACAGGCCGCAAGATCAACCTTCCATTCGCAAGAAGGATGCGGCACCGATGAAATGCGTGGATCTCCATTGTAACGGCTGCAAATACTCTCCCCTCTTTTCTCAAGTGCGATTTACGATCAGATTTGCAATTAAGACTCCCTCCAGATAAGTGGGAAACTGACCTTTGTACATCGTCCATGTAGCTTGATAGTCGTCATCAGAGAGCGCAGCGAGATTTGGGGAAATGATGATAAAATCATCGCTTCCCATATCCTCGACGAGTTCCTCATGAGGGCTATCAATCCAGTGACGCGTTCCATGCGAGTCGGTGGGTATCAATTTGAGGTTGACGAACGGGAATGATTGTAGGTACCACGACCGCGGCGTTCGTTGGTAGTAGGAGCTCAGCACAAGCAGGACCTTGGTCGCTTCTGCCCTCTCATCCATAGCTTTACGCTGAGCTAGCTTGACGCAGGCCAGTTAGTCGAAGCAGCGGAGAGATTGACGAGGGGGCAGACTAATGTGATGATGATCATTATACTCATCTTTTATATCATTGGCATTGTAAAAATATTAAATTAAGCGGAGAACAGATTAGGAAGACTGTCCCCGAGCCATCCCAGCGCGGAATGGGGCCACTGGTAAGACCCTGTGTGAGAGTGTCCGCGAAGTCCGCAGCAAAGTCCGCAGCAAAATCTGCAAGTGTACACAGAAACCATCCAGCGTAGCGTCACCAAATCCATATATGGGACCGAACGAGTCAGAAAGCGAGGGAGACTACGGGCTCATCAAGAATGGTGTAAAGTCTTATTACGGCCCCTAGAGGTTTGTGTGCGCCGTTTCGCATGTCGTCTAGAAAGAATTCAGATCTGTCCTCCCAGTCCTGGTCCTGCATTGTGTACGGCAGCAGCTTTGTGTGTGCGACTCGGATGGTCAGTCAACGCCTCGTGTCGGCGGGTAAGTGGATTGACTCGGTTACCGCCAGAAGTTCCGTACATGAGAGTTAGGTGGTTCTTTTGTTCTCTGAGGCCTAAAGGGTGAACGCCGCACGAGCAACCTCCGTTTGCCAGCCACTAGTATGCAGTCGTATGCACCTGCCGAAGCCGGCTTTGCGTTCGATCTCCGCTTACTAATCCGCTTACTAATAGGGGATAGTCGCCTGTGGACTCTAACTTGAAGTAGAGTCAACAGGTGATTAACTGTGAATAAATGCTTGGCCTGAAAGGTGAAGGAACATTCGCAATTGGGCCAATAGGGTATTATAGTGCCTTGAAACCATCAGGGTCAGCTATTATTCCAATCTCAAACGAACGCCACGGAATGGAGAAATTTTTATCTATAAGAATGATACAGTACGGTTGCACGAAACATTGTCGAGAGAATTTAAAGAGGACCCTGTGGCAAAGCCATAATTATGCGCGCCTAATCGGGCGCTCCTTCCAGCAAGGGCTTCTGAATATCTCGCCTAACCTCTAGTACAAGGAAATTGCACCAAGTTCCAGGCCACAATGCTCTCTTTGCGCATTTCCTCTGGACCGTTGCCTTCGGAGCTGTTGAATACTCGCCCCTCAACATTCAGCTGTATTTCTGTAGTCGTCAAGACATACCCCCTCTCGCTCTTCGCCGCAACTCAGTACTCTCTCTGTTATTTCTCTGCTTTTAGTACGCTTGTGCCACGCATTCGCTCGTTTTCCAGTGTAATTCCGTCCACTTTTTTTAACGCGGGAGCTACAAAACTAACTTCCAATAGGTTAGACCCGGTGAGATCGCTCGAAAGGCCAATATAACCCTACCTCTTTTTTTTTTGTTTTTGTTTTGGATGAAAGTGCATTTAATCACCCGGGGACTATATCGAAATGATAGGACCCTGCGTAACTACCGTACTGCTATAGGCCCCAGCAGGGCCGCTACCCTAGTAATAACCTACAAGTGTGTGGCATGGTACGCCTCTTTGAAGCAGAACTAAATTACGATGGCCGAAGCCCGATGTGGAGCCTGTAAATAGACGGGTCTTAGTGACCTCCTTTTGTGTAGGATTTATATGTGTGTGTGGGTTATGCGGCCTGCAGGCCACGTAGAAAGGGAGATGGAGACAGAAAAAGATAGAAAAATAGGTGCACGAAATGAAAGATGACAAGGTAGGAGGACTCTGAGAGTCGAGAAACTGAGAAAAAATATGAAGACCAGAAAATAACAAAATCGAAACCTAGGCCTGTACGTTGCAAGTCGTGGAGGGTTGCAGCCCCCTATCCCTGTACGGTCAGTCTCACCCCTCTCCCTGCTCCTCCCCGCACTACACCACCCTCGTTGCCTCCGCCTTCTTTTTCGCCTTCCTCCTCCCTCCTTCTCTCCCCACCCCCTCTTCGTGTTGTCCCATATCTCCCTGTATAACCATACCTATAACGCCGGAATTCGAAGTACGCTTCGAAGTGTTGCGTATTCTGGCGAATTACCGAAGCCTCAAAATGAATATTCGCCCGGACCCCGCAGTAAGTCCGGATGCCGGCGACAATCTTTGATTTGGGGAACGAAGCTCGTCTTCGGGTGAAATTCGCTACAGATTCTTTGAGTCTTGGACCTGCTGATCACGAAAATGTGACGCTACGAAGGCTAGACCGCCTCTGAGCCATACTTCGACGTCCCAACGGGTTGTAGCATGACGACCCTCGGTCATATACGATTGCCAAGCGAAGGGGGTACGATCATGCAGGTCCACGCGTCAGCATCGTTCGCGCATCGAAATCTGCCGGAGAATTTGCCGCGGTAAAGGTGGGCCGTAGCCAGACGATTTTCGTGTTTGTTTCGCTCCCAAAATATACATTGTGAGTGCCTATATAACGTGTTAGTGAGAAGTACGGTGAGCTCCATAACTTTATTTCTCGACCCAACATTGCGAGTCATATATCCCATCAACGCCTCATTACATCCTAGATACCGATGAAGCCATTCCAGTTGTTGGGAGGGTCGGTCGCCCGATTCTTCCTCCTATCCATATCCTTCCTCCTCTACCTCATCAATCCCATCTCGGCGGTTGTCCTCCGTACCAACAGCCGCTGGATCGTCGATGCCTCTACCAACCAACGAGTCAAACTCCGTTGCGTGAACTGGGCAGGACATATGGAGACCAACATCCCCGAAGGCTTGCAGGCCCAACCAGTTGCCAACATCGCCGCCTGGATCGCTAACAACCGGTTCAACTGCGTCCGGCTGACGTTCTCCATCGATTTGGCTCTCAACCCCAACTTCGCGGTCTCCACCTCTTTCAACAATGCCGCCGGCAGCGCGGGTGTCCCCTTGGCGAGCATGCAGGGCTTGTACAATCGTGCTTTGGAGAAGAACCCGTGGTTGGGGAATTCCACTACGAGGGGGGCGTTTGCTAGAGTTATCCAGGAGTTGGCGAGTAGGAATGTGCTGGTTATTTTGGACAACCATGTTAGTCGGGCTTCGTGGTGCTGCGGGACCAGTGATGGCAATGGTTGGTGGGCGAGTGCGTCAGGGTATAACGCCAACAACAGTCGGTTTTTCGATACCAATAACTGGTTGAATGGGTTGCGGGCCATGGCGTCGTTCAGTGCCGCGCATCCAAATGTTGTTGGGATTGGTTTAAGGAACGAGGTGAGGGCCGTGGGGAGCCAGGATGGGAACAACCACGCGGACTGGTATAACTTGATGGGGAGGGGCGGAGAGGCCGTCCGACAGGGTAACTCGAACTTGCTGATCATCGTTGGAGGCGTGGGCTACGCTACGGACCTTTCATACCTCGGCAACCGACCCCTCGACCGCGCCATCTTCGGCCAGGATAAGCTGGTGTACGAGTACCACAACTACCAATGGTCGAATGGCAACATCAGCTGTGACGAGCATCGACGCCGCATGGGAAATGGCGCTGGGTATCTCCTCACCCAGAATCAACCATATACTGGGCCATTGTGGGTGAGCGAGTTTGGCTGGGCGCAGAGCAACCCGTCGGCACAGGAGACGGCCTATATCAGGTGTCTCGTTTCGTACTTGGAGAGTAACGACGCAGATTGGGCTTATTGGGCATTGCAGGGAAGTTATTATGTGAGGGAGGCCCGGGTTGATTTCGACGAGTCGTTTGGTGTCCTCAATAAGGATTGGAGTGGCTGGAGGAATGGGAGCTTCACGTCGACCCTTGGGAGGTTGTTTGACGTTACGCAGGGTCCTTGAACAAAAGCTTGTAGTATTAGAAGCTTGAAGTTTGAAGTCCGGAGCTGCTTGTAACGTTGAAGTATACTGTACACGAACCAATGAATCACACGGGGTTCCCTGCAAACTGTGGAGCGTGCACATGTATGTCGCTTAGTTCTCTGCACAAATATTTCAGTCAATTTCTGCCTCATTTATGACGATAGGCTACTTACCAGTGAGCTATAATCTCGTCAGATTTTAACAGGCCAGCTGACATCGTAGGCGGGGTGAGCATTGTCCACCAACAGGACCCAAACGCGTCAATTGCATGAGTATCGCCCAAAGACAGATCGAGAGGGTCTCGGAGTATCATTCAGAGATAGGCTGTGCGCAGCAGATTCTTCATATTTCAAAGCAGAGACTCGAATAATGGGTGAAAAATGGGGGAAACCCTGGCATGGTTGGATGGAGGGAAACGAAGCGCCCAATCAGGTCGTGCGAAAACATCGGGAATGCCCGACGGCAATTGCCGAAGGCATATCCGTCGTCGTTCGCGTTCGACATTGCTTTCTGGATTTAAGTCTCTGGGTAGTACCGAATCATTCTATGAATTGCTCTTGTTACCTGGCGGTGTCTTTGGTACTTAAGAAGGAAGTTGGTTACACTCGTCTGGAACCTGAGTTGGGAGAGGGGTCAGAAGGTATGGAGTTCAATGTCAAATCAAGACTCGAGTTGACAAGATCTGACTGTTAACCAGTTCAGATATCCGCAGTAACCCAGCTTTAAAATTCTATTCGCAAGGTCGACACTCTGGAAGCTCAAGGGATGAGGGTTTCCGCCTTCAGCCTCATCTAGTCAAACCATGTCCATGCGTGGCACACTTCTCTCTGGTTAGCTGTGGAAACTGGACACGCGCGTTATTCCCTCTGAAGGCCGGCGAGCCGTATCCTGGGCTTTACGCGGTACCTTCGACGTTTTAATGTCCGGTCACATGAAGGAAGATCAGGGACGGGCCTTTTACCGCAGCATTGTCCCGATTTGTTATCGCACTGCCATTCTTGCACGACAACCGCCACAATGTAATGGGGGTGAACTTCTCGATACCGGTATGTGGCCAATCAACCCCGCGCACCTATGATCTGTGCGCTTACGCCAGGCACAGACACCCAGGAGGAAAGGAAATGGGGGCCTGAACACCAGGAAAGGCTCAGACGGTTCGGCCCACAGCACGAACTCGTCGGGGTCGAGAGGACGAGGAAACGTAAATGTGTTACAAGGCGCACATCAAGTTCAAACTACTGGCGGGACGTGGTCAATCGCGGCAGGAGACATCGTCACCAATGTCACGAACGTCAGTCACGTCCACTTCCACACCGCCATTGGTCCGGCTTGGAGTACGGTTGAAGGTATGGTAATGGCGTCCTCTCTGACTAGGCATTCCTTCTCATATCTCCCAGAGTTCGCTGTAGTGGGGAATTGGTTGACCATGCTCAATTTCCAAGTCATGCAGGTTGACACACTACGGAAAAGAGTGCCGAACACCTGCTCGTGGATCTTGGACTACCAGCAATTCCAAAGATGGCTCGTAGAAGGCGGTATTCTTTGGGGGACGGGTATTCGTAGGTCTGCCAATCAAATTAAACTGACCTTTCTCTCACACAATCGCTTTCTAGCTGGGGCGGGGAAGACAATACTGGCGTAAGTGCTGTGCCTGGTCCCCGACTGATTGTTTGTTAATTTAAACCTCTGAAGATCTATTGTGATCGACTACCTACACAGCATCGCAAACGAGGACGCCAATGTGTGTGTTGCCTTTGCATACTGTCGATATACAGAGCCTATCACCATCGAGGACATCCTTTCCGCCCTTGTCAAGCAACTCCTGGAACGCCATCCCAAGAAGGTTTCAGTCTTCGTCAAGCCCATGTATGACCGACATCAGCGCACTGGGACACGCCCAACTCAAGAGGAACTCCTCGAATTACTGGAGCAGATCTCGAGCTCGAACGTCTTTTCGGCCATGTTCTTCGCCATTGACGGGTTGGACGAGGCGTCGAGTGACACTCAGGTCGACATACTATCCTCACTTTCCTCTTTCAACATTCGATTCTTCATCACTTCCCGCCCACTGGACACGTTGAAGGAGCTGGTCCCGACCGCTGTGTTCTTCGACGTCGCCCTCAGGGATCTGGATGTAGTTCTGCTCATCAACCAGAAGATGAAGCGTTCCCCGAATCTCCGGAAGCTACTCGAAATTGATGGATGGAAGGAGTCACTCGTCTCGAATATCCTCCGCAGGTCTTCTGGAATGTACGTATCAGTGCTTTTATCGTACCGATTCTCACTGATGATGACGATAGGTTCCTTCTGGCGTGCCTCCAGCTGGAGTCCCTTCGAGACTGCCTCACAATTAATGACTTGAGAGAGTCATTGGAACGACTCCCTGACGGCATGGAAGATATGTATGGCGAAACGATACGGCGCATCGAACTCCAGCCGAGGCGCCATGTCGAGCTAGCAAAACGAGCTTTGACCTGGCTGCTATACAGTCACAGGTCGTTGTCCATGGAAGAGCTACAATACGCCGTATCTATCTGCCCGAAAAGTTACGAGTATGATCCTGAACGTATCGTTCATAAAGATGCTCTAATCTCGCTTTGTTGCGGCTTGGTTACGGTCAATGAAGATAACCAATCCGTTCGCCTCGTTCGTGAGTCGCTCATGTCAAACCTTCATCTTTGGCTATACTTATACGTCTCAGATTATACTGCGAAGGACTGCCTGAGGGTCACTCTCCTGAAAGACGACCCAAATCCTCACGCATTAATTGCATGTACTTGCGCCGCGTTGCTCCTCCAATACGGATTCCACGACCAGAAAATCCTTTACACCGATGAACTCGAGATCGCCTTCAAGGCTCACCCCTTGCTCGAGTATTCGTACGACAACTGGGTATCCCATATGCAAGCCAGCGACCCAGTTCCCCCAAAAATTATACACTTCGTTCAGAAATGTCGACGTTATCCCTATCCCGTCCCTTCCGGCTTTGCCCTGGATCACCTAGGCTATATTCACGTCGCGGCTATGTATAACATTCCTTCCATCCTTTCCAACTCGTTGGAGGACACAATCGACATCAACGCGAAATCTCGATTGGGGTCAACAGCTCTAGCGTTGGCAGCGACACAAGGCCACGAGGAAATCGTGAAACTGCTGCTTGGGCGGGATGAAATCGCAGTGAACGCTGTGGACCAGGAAGGGATGACAGCTTTGATGCGTGCGTCGTCAGCGGGAGAGGAAGGGATTGTGCGCGCGTTACTTGGTGTTCCCGGCATCGATGCAAACACTGCGGATCTAGAAGGCTGGACTTGTACAATGTACGCCGCATGCGGAGGGCATACCGGTGTGGTGAAGGCGTTGTTGGATGTCGATGGTATCGACCTTGGTTCGGTTAGCTCCGCTGGGTGGACAGCTTTGATGTGTGCTGCGTATTTTGGCTGTGAAGGTGTGGTTGAGACTCTGGTCGAGGTTGACGCCTGCGATGTTGGCGCAAGGGATTTGAGGGGCAGAACGGCTTTGGCTTTGGCGATGGATGGAGGCCACGAATCTGTTGCTGATCTTCTTCGAGTTTGGACTCCACAGTTGGATTCTGATATTTCTCAACACTCCCCTCTGCACAGTCGGAACGATGACGATGATTTTGATTTCTAGATTTCTTGCTTTGAGCCTTTCATCTCCCTGTGATAGATTAGATTAGATCCTCTGGATCACTTTAAATAAAAATATTGCCACGTTTCACTCCTTTCAAAGGCCCTCCGTCATTCCACATGAAATTCAAGTCCATTTATAATGTATTCAGGGATTTGCAGCCTCCAGACTCCTGCAGATTTCTTGTGCATACCCCACCAGATACCACACCAAGAAAGAATAGCGAATGGGAATGCCTCGCCAAATGCCTCCGCCATCGCTGTCATCATGATCCGTTGCGTCGGCAGCGTTCACTCTTACACCACAACGGCGACCATCGTTTGCAAGCAAGTCCTGGCGCTGTGCCTTGGACGATAAACTTTGAAGCAGAGAGCTGTCGATGGAATGGTGGAATACGTGAATTTGGATGGTGCTCGTGTGACAGCACCTTTACGCTCAAGAAAGGCCCGGCGGAGAGCCCTATGCCTGCTCTTGGTCGTGTTGACTGCCTTTGCAACTCTGGTGTGTCCTAGTTTAGTCTATAAGGAGGCGATTTTAGCTAAATTGTGCGTACAGCTCTCGAATGTTACTTGGTTTTACTTGAAAAAGCAGGTGTACGACTACTTACTTTCGCAAACCCCGACACCTAGGACCGCCCCGGTGCATCCTCCCGTGCAGCGAGAAAACGCCACCCTCTTGATGTTATGTCGCAACGAGGACCTCGCTGGTGTCCTGTACTCTGTGCAGCAAGTGGAGGACAGGTTCAACCGCAACTACCACTACCCCTGGATCTTCTTCAACGACGTTCCGTTCCATGAACAGTTCAAGACGTGGGTGAGTTTCCGTTACGCGCGCTGGACAGGGTCTTACGCGTGGGATGTGCAGTCGCGTTACGGAGGCCTTGGGCAAGGGTGCCGACGTAACGTTTGCCCTGATTCCGCCTGAAATGTGGAACCAGCCCGATTGGATCGACGAGAAGAAAGCAAAGGCTTCAAGGCAGAAGATGGTCGCGGATGATGTCCCGTATGGGGGTGAGCACTCACGGACAGCTGCCCTTACTCATGCTGAATATTATGCATTTGATTCACAAAGGAAGCGTCTCGTGAGCTTCATTCCCTTTTTATGCGAAGCATCTAACTAATGCGTAAATTTAGATATAGAAATATGTGTCGATTCAACTCTGGGGTTGGTTTTGCCCACCAATGTTGCCTATACTCCCTGCTGATACAGCTTCCAGTTCTTTTATCGGCATGAGCTACTTCAGGACTATCGTTACTATTGGAGGTGAGTTTCAGCTCTGATATTTGATGGTGCTCCCTGTGCTAATACGGGTATCAAGGGTTGAGTGAGTGCTAAATGATACAAAACACCAGGCAACGTGATATATAAACATTTAGGCCCGAGGTGGACTACTTGTGTGACATCAACTATGATCCTTTTACAGTCATGAGGGAGAAAAACAAGACCTATGGTACGCGAATCGCGACTCCCAAGGAATATACAATGACCGTGGTACATCTAGGATTCACTCTTTCGCTATACGAGCACAAAAGTACGGTACCCACACTATGGGACGCTGTTAAAGGTTTGTCCATTGACTAGTCGAATACACATTCTCAACTGGTGTCATTAACTCTCCTCCCTCAGAATTCTCGAAACTATACCCACAACATGTCCATCCCGACAATGCAATGAAATTCCTCTCATGGACTGGGGGTCACACGTACAGTCTGTGTCACTGTGAGTACCACAATTCCCCTCATTCTCCTTGATCCCGCTGATGAGGAATCGCTTTGCGCAGTTTGGACCAACTTCGAGATCGCAGACTTGGATTTCTGGAGAGGCGAAGCATACTCGGCTTTCTTCGAATTTCTGGATCACAAGGGCGGGTTTTACTATGAGGTGTGTCCACCACGCTCGCTCCGTTACCCTCGTTGCTGATGAACGCCCTTGCAGAGATGGGGAGACGCGCCCGTACACAGTATCGGAGCAGGCTTGCTGGCTCCGAAAGATAGCATCCATTTCTTCTACGACATTGGATATAGACATACGAACGCCCATCACTGTCCGTCTGGAAATGTTTGGGCGGCGGGACGGTGCGCTTGCGATCCCAAGACCAGTTTTGGTAAGTCGATGCCACCATCTGTTGACTGATAACTGCTAACCAAAAGCTCCTAGACCATTCGTCGTACTCGTGTACTGATAGACTGTTGGGAATTCAAGGGAATGGATAGAATGCATCAGTTTTTTTTTGAAAGGATCACCATGAGCCTCAGTCCGAACTAAAATTCGAGATCAATCATACCAACGACTGAAATTCCGAGAGCAAAACAGCTGGGCGTATACTCAATTCCAAGTGTAATACACCCTGCCCGAAAGTGCATCACATGACCCGCACAGACCATGTACAAGTAGGGCATTCATCATTCTGGGAATCTGTACTGTAACTTGTACTACCCGAAATACGAAGGCCTGAGCACTCTATTCAAGCTCTGTATAGTCCATAGGGCCATACTGCTAGAGATACTGCTCGCTGGTCAGGATAGGGCCAAAGCCCACGATATACATCGGAGATGGGTGTAAACATCTCCACATTGGTGAGCCAGGAGTCTGATAGCTCGCAGTATTTCAGTGCTGACAGTTGTAATACGTCAGTTCGATACAATCCAGCGTAAGTTCAATAAGAGTCTCCGGACAATATACGAGCTGACTGGAGGATTTGCAGTATATCAGAAGGAAGGGAACGCTGAGAATGCACTTGAAAGTGTCACCATCAATGGAGGGACTGTGAATGCTGTTGGTCGTGACAGCATCGTTCACAATAATTACATGTACTACACGATCCCGGTGAAACCCCCGTTACATGAGGGTGGTGAGCTGCAGCAGTTCGTTCAAGTCTTCCTGGCAAACAATTAACGTTTTAACAACCAATAGATATCCGAGCAATTGCAAACTGGCTCACCGAACTCAACTACAAATTGATTCAGCAAGATACCTTCAGGAAACGTGCCCCAGACACCGTCAAATGGATACTTGAGAATCCACACGTCCTGAAATGGCTCAGAAATAGAGGAGGAGCTATTTGGGGAACAGGAATGCGTGCGTACTCGACCTCCTGGCTTGTATTATCGATGACATAACTTAACGTTTCTGAATCAGCCGGTGCTGGAAAGACCGTTCTTTCGTAAGTGTCATCACACTTCTGTCTTCAAATTCTTAGTAGCAGTTTTAGGTCTGTCGTCATCGACCACCTTCAAGAGCTCGCGCGGCTCCACGAAGACATTGTTGTGGTCTTTGCCTATTGCCGCTACAGCGACGCGGTTTCGGTTCGCGATATCCTGGCCGCCATCCTTCGACAGCTGTTGGAGCGTCACCCGGCTGTACTCGACTTTGTGAAGCCAATGTATGACTACCACAAATTGGATGGGACGTTTCCCACAGAAGAAGAGCTTCTCAGCCTTTTGCTGGAGATATCACGTTCGAACCTGTTCAGACTCAGCTTCTACGTTATCGATGCTTTGGATGAGGCCCCAAGGGACACGCAGATTGACGTACTCACCGCCCTGAGGTCTTTGGAAACCAACTTTTTCCTCACCTCCCGGCCACTCGACTCGCTCAAGACACTAGTTCCGAACGCAATCTTCATCGATATCGCAGCTCAAGACGGAGATATAATTCTTCTTATCGACCAAAAGGTCAAGCGGACGCCTGCGCTTCGTAGGCTGCTTCAGAATGATGAATGGAGATCAAAGGTAGTGGCGGAGATTTTGGAAAAGTCGTCTGGAATGTAAGATCTACATCTTCTCCCTATAGCCGAACTAACGATGTTTCCCGACTAATAGGTTTCTTCTAGCATCACTCCAGCTTGACATGCTGCGAGAATGTTTAAGCATTCAAGATCTCCGAGAAGCTCTGGATAGCCTTCCAAGTGGCGTCGACGATATGTACGCCGCAACCTTGGAGCGGTTGGACAAGCAACCCAGAGCAGAGCTGGCGAGACGGACACTCGCTTGGGTCAGTTATGCGTATAGATCGCTGAAGATTGAGGAACTCCAGCGCGCTGTCGCGGTTCATCCAGAGACTCACGAATACGATTCGGAAAGGCTTGTGGACGGCGAGTCTTTGGTCTCCCTTTGCTGTGGGCTACTTGTCGTTGATTCCAGGAGTATGCTGGTTCGGCTCATTCGTACGTCCTTGTCACATTGATCGCTGTTGAGCATGACTCTGAGTTCTCAGTACAAAAACTATACCGCACGAACTTACCTGCGAAGTAAGCTCGCAGAGGACTCGAAGGATCCCAATGGACTGTTGGCTCTGACATGCATTGCCTACATCCGGCAGCTGGACAACTCACACACGAATGCGTTGGTCTACCATCAGCCTTATACGTCGAATCCCGACGAAAGATTCCAGAGCTACTGTCGGTCATACTGGGCGAGACACGCAAGACAAAGTCATCACAATTATGAATCCATATCCTCATTCATCAAGAACTCTCACCGGTATCTGCTCTCCGACCCAAAAGGGAAAGTGGACAGGCTTGGGCCGATTCATGTAGCTGCGACGTTCGACTTCGCTCAACTCGTCTCCGCAATGCTCGCCTCCCATGCCAGCAGCGTGAACGACAGGACCGAGCTGGGAGCTACTCCCTTGATCCTGGCATCAAGGTACGGGAACGAAGAGGTTGTCAAAGTTTTGCTTGATGTGGAGGGCACCGATGTGAATGCGGCGGATGGAAATGGAGTGACTGCGCTGATGGAAGCATCAAGGGACATGCGCTACAAGGAATCGTTTGCCCTCACGCGCGGGAGCCAGGAGGCATCCAACCACCCGACACACCTCGGAGTGGTTAAGGCTCTGTTGGAGGCCAACGGCGCTGATCTCAACCTGAAGGATGTGGATGGCAGAACCGCTCTCATGCATGCCGCAATGTTCGATCAGGGGGATGTTATCGAACTTTTACTTCAAGCCGGCGGTATCGACGTCACTGATATGGACTCGAGGGGATCTACAGCTCTCATGTTTGCCGCCAGTAAGCCCAAGGCTCTCAAGGCATTCGCTCAGTTCGGAGGAGAGATTAATCCCAACGACCTCTACAATGGGCAGACGCTCCTGATTATGGCAGTTAAGAGTGGAGTTGTAGAACCTGTCAATGCGCTCTTGGCACTCCAGTCTATCGACGTAAACGTGGGGGACTGGGAAGGGAAAACGGCGCTTTTGCATGCAATATCGCATGGCAACGTTGTGATGGTTAAAGCTCTTTTGGCGACCAAGGGCCTGGACGTGAATGTCGCGGATGTGTACGGGGAGACAGCCCTCATACGAGCATCTACCCTGGGGGATCTGCAAGTGGTGAAGGCGCTGTTAAATATCAAAGGCCTCAACATCAATGCGGCGAACAGAGACGGTAAAATGGCCTTAATCAAGGCATCGGCCTTTGGTCATCTGGAGGTGGTGGAGAAATTGTTGGGCGACCCTGGTATCGATGTCAACGCCTTTTCCAACGACAACCGCACAGCGTTAATGATAGCAGCTATCTACGGTTATGCCGGGACCGTCAGGGCTCTACTCAAGTCCAAGAGTATCGCGGTAAACGCTTCCAAGGGCGATAAGAAGACGGCGCTAATCCTAGCAGCCTTGTATTGTCGGAAGGAGGTAGTCGGCCTTTTGCTGTCATTTGCAGAAATCGATATCAACTCTGCTGACTCCGATGGAAGGACCGCGCTGATGCATGCCTCGAGGAAGGGCTACGAAGAGATCGTGGAGCTCCTGTTAGAGGTCGCAGGGGTGGACATTGAAGTCCGGGACTTTAGAAAGAGGACGGCACTTTCCTTAGCTTCTGATCAGCGCCATCGTCGGGTAGTAGGACTTCTCAAAGCTGCGAAGCTACGTACAGTAGCTACACGAGGTTAAGGGCTTAATAAAGAAGTGGCTAACTCTCTGGTTATTTGTACATACACTTGCGCATTGCGCCGGAACGTTGACTGTACCACAAGGACTCTGTACTGAGCGTACGAACGGTTCGAGAGGTAGAAAGGAAGAAATGTACAATATATGTATGAAGGTTTTCAAGTTTCTGTACAAGGAACGTAGTTGAAAATGAGTGAAATATAAAAATGAAGGTAAAGGCCAAATAAGCGACTGCCAGTTAATTGGCGGACGGCTCCGCGTGTGAAAACATCCAAAGATGCATCAACTACAAGAGGGCACTAATCAGTGTAACTGCACCAATGGCAACCGACATTCCTCCCCAAACAGCGACGCCAGTAGCGCCGCTGGTGTCTTTAACCTGGCCAAGGGCAGCGTCTTCCCCGACGGTACCGCTAACGACGGCAGTACTGGTGCTAGCGGCAGTCGGCCAAGCCCTGGTCTCATGAACGGTGACCGTGGGGAGAGCTGCGCAGGACTTGGGGGCCTTGCTGTATGACTTGCCAGCCTTGGGTGGGTACGGGGGCTTGCCATAAGCGCTCGAGGTAATATCAGGGTGTGGAGCCTTCTCTGTGATCGTGATGGGTCCTGATGTCGAGGAAATGGTAATCACAGGACCTGAGGAAGAGTCGGTGATGGTAATGCCACTGCCGGAGCTTTCAGTTTCCGAGATTATGATAAAGCTTGGGGTGCCAGAAGGAAGGTCCAAAAACCCAGAGGGTGGGTTGTAGGGTCCGGGGGCGGTGTAGCGCTTGTCCAATGCTAGGGCGGAGGAGATGATTTGGGTTGGTTGGGCGCTTCCGAGTACACTTGAATCAGTGACTACACCCTCGTAGGTTATGTCCGTCACGGTTACGGTGCCGGTAGGGCATCCAGCAAGAGGAGGCGTAGAAGAGGTGATGATTCTGCTCAAATCATGTCAGATAGCCACATAGAGGTACGGTGACAGAAGTACGCACGGGGCCGTAATGGTAGGCACAACCTTGGTAGCTTTGTCCCAGTTCTCCCTGATATTCAACGCAGACACCTGGACAAGGAAAGGAATGACAGCGACGAGGTAGAGGCAAACCATTGTCTGAAGAGGCTGGAAATGATCTAGAGCTGACTCTGTCTTCTTTTGCTTGATCAAACAGTTGTTATATAGTATATTCCGACGATTAGTGATGAATGATGTCCGAGCATCAGATATTTCCAGGGGTTGTACCTATCTGAATCATACACCGAGCGCTCCTCTCTAAATAGGTTTCAAGGGCATCTTTGGCCGACGTGTGTACCCGTTTAAAAATGGCGGTAGACCGCCTCACCTTTACTGATGGCCCTTATTCTTTGAGTCCGTGTCTGACATACATTTCACTCAACTAACTAGCCAACCACCCAACCTACATTGGGCCCCTTGTGTGCTGGCCATACTAGGCCAACGAATGACTGTGCTACTGTAGCGTCACGTAATACGGGGAGGGGGAGGCACCACGTACAACATGCTAGCTCTCACATCTGTAACATGGCATTTTTATATCAAAGGTTTTGAGGCAAGAATGATACACTGTCATTGTGGGCGGGCGAGATCTATTGCAACCTCCCCCCGCAAAGCGGGGAAACCGCAAGGTCTAACAGAATACAATTGGATAAATCGTGGAAGGTTCGCGATACCCACTCGGACTCGTGATGTCAAAGTTGATTAAGACTGAGGATCTCATGCGATGACTGAGAATTGAATCCCCGAGGCGCCTGCCGCCTAGAGACCATAGGCTGTGCCTGCCGCCTGTCATTACTTGAGCATCCCTATTTCCATTGTGCGTCTCGCGGGAAAGCCAAGGATTAAGCGCCCGAAATTAGACTCGGTCAAAATACTCACTGGCAGTTATATTCACCCACCTGTCACGACTTACCTATAGCTTGAGCCTTAAGGTGGCAATAGTGCGCAGTCCATATCTCTACCCCTGGAGGCGCATACCATCGTGTCACTGTCGACGTCGGCAGCCGTGCTCCAAGCAAAATGCGACTGAACAGTGAATATATATATATAGGATTAGGGGCGCTATGGCGTGTACTGGCGCTCGAATCCTGATGTTTGATATCCAGGTCTGAGATCTGACACCTGAAGGCGCTTCCTGAACGTTGAACATTGTAGTAGATGCGAAATCACAACGGGAGTGATCTAGTATAATCTAATCTAATCTGCTTCTGTGATGAGAAGCAGAAGCACGGGGCTCGTTCAAGTTGTCGATCCCAACACAGGGTAGCGTGGCTGGTCGTTCTACAACTTCAATTTGAAGGCGTGTCCCTCTCCTTCTGTACCTGTCCCATAACATGTTGGTCTCTTGTACACGTTTCTTACTTCCTTGCGCTTATGGATATTGATTCTCAGGTAAAACAACAAGGACCATATCAGTCGACCTGCCATTGGTCTCTTCATACCTTCTCCAACCAAGTCTTAAGGCCGCAAATGCGTCACACTCTCATGCCAACGAAGCGAGGCAACACTCGTGAATGATTGCATTTTGAGACAGGAATAGGTGTCGGTTTGAGTGCGGGTTCAGCACGACGATTCTTCGGGGAATTCAAGCTGGTATAAGTGGGTTGGAGAATGCGACTTCAGACAAGCTAGCAACACCACGATAATCAAATGAAGATCGCCCTCACCCTCGCATCGTTCAGTGCTTTGCTCTCGACTGGAACTGCCCATTCGATCTTTCAGGTGGGATCTCTCTTGCAACGCGGTACTCTCAGGGTTCTGAATGACGAAACAGGAACTCCATGTCAACGGCGTTACGCAGGGGCACGCGGTGGGTATTCGTGTACCGAAAAACAACTACGTACGTGGCAGTACTGTTGTCTCTTGTCTTTGAAATGGTGACACGAATATCGCAAAGCCTGTGGAGGATGTCAACTCGAAGGACATAATCTGTCATGGAAAGTGGGGCTTTCGACTACCCATTTCGGATAAGATTGTCAAGGTACCAGCCGGAGCCAACGTTACTGCCGAATGGCATTCCTACCTTCCGGGCGACCAGTACACCCTCCTCGACCCTATCGCTCTCAATCACAAAGGGCCAATAGTGGCGTATTTGTGGGTATCACAAATCGTTACGTCAAAGCTTTGGCTCATTGGCTGATTCGATTTGTTCAGGGCGAAAGTCTCGGACGCTGCACAGAGTAATGTGGAGGGTTTGAAATGGTTCAAGATCTACGAGGATGGTCTCGACCGCAACAAAGTATGGGCGACGGAGAAGTTCATTCAGGCCAAGGGCATGGTTGGCTTCAGACTTCCAAAGTGCATCGAACCTGGACAGTATCTGCTTCGCGTGGAGATCATAGGTGCGCTCTGGTATCAAGATTACTTCAGCTCACGTTGAGGAGAGCATTGTAGCACTCCATCTGGCCCACAGAAATGCAGGATCGCAGCACTTCGTGCGTCAAGTCATTTCATACCTTAATAGTCGCCTTCCTGACCAGTTCTCCAGTTGTCGTGTGCGCAACTCGAGATTACGGGGGGAGGAAGTGTAAAACCGGCTGCTCTCGCCAACTTCCCTGGGGCGTACAATAGTGAGTGATTCATTATAATCCATTATATATGATCACAGTCTCATCGATCGCCAAATCCACCGTCTAGACGCTGATAGAAGTCTCAAACTCTGGGTTCCCAGCGAAGTTGGAGCATATCCACTTCCAAACGACTTTGTATACCATATTCCAGGACCGCCGGTTCTAGATTGCGACAATCTAAGCACAAATACACCCTGGACGCCCACAGTCATTCCGGCAAGCGACGTTATTCAGAAAGGAGGACAGTGTGGTGGAAGACTGTGCGTTACGTTGACCTCGCCCTCTCAACGCAGAAGCTCACTGTATTGTTTAGCTATGGTGGGCCAACCAAGTGCGAAACGCCCTCAAAATGCGTTAAAAGGGACGATGAGGTAGGTGTTCTATGCTGCGTAGTAAAGATTATTGAATTTATTGACTGCTTCATAGCTGAGCCTATGCGTCTAGTATTAGTAGATATACCTCGGTCATTCTGCGCGTCTGACGCATATACTGGAGACCATCCTCAGACTACACCTGTATATCAACCGCAATTCCATTTGTTCTGCGCAAGACGCGTCAGTTGAAATAGGGGCGCGTCCTAATCGAGCGGCATGTTGGCCCTGTTCCCTTGGCGCCTGCTATACTCTTGACCAACATTTCTTCCTGCCGCACGAGACGCAGCTCACAGTCCAGTCTTCCAAAATTCACTGTTCAGGGTGTTTATTTCTTTCTCTATGCTCAGTTGGAACCTCTTACCTTCGGGGACTGAGAAAAACAACCATTTTCCCGACAAACCAACGACCAACGACGAACAGGATAAAGTGGCCTAGTGTAAGTTCGAATCTGTTTTAACCGTCTCTTCGACCCTGTCCTCTAGCATTAATTGAAAAATACATTTGCAACAGCTTATTGCTTGAAATCGTACATCAGTGTTAATTGGAATTTGGAAACGAAATCCGACAGCCCGCCGCGGTGGATGTTCAATACCTAAATGCCCACGTCTGCTCGAAGAATAGGCTTCAAAAAGAATGTATATGGAAAATCTCTGGCCGTCAGAGTGCATACCTCGTCCGCATATGTACTCTTCTTTGGCAGGGCAGGAGATTGAGCGATAGGCCGTAGGGTTAGGGTTTGGATGATAGCGTCGTTGGTTGCGGCGCAGATTCCAGAACCCAACTCTTCATCTAGGTATTCAAAGCATTCTTGCTGTCAATCGTGCTCTTCGATCTCGACTTGTCTTGGATGGGCCGCAATCCGGTATGAGCCTTTGGCACGATGCTTCACAAGGTATTCGACAGGTTTAAATGGGGGACCTCTTTGTTGAAATATCTTTCCTATAGGCGTGGAAGAAACTGCATAACTCATCCAAGAAAGTCTCCGACAGAAAGGACGGTGGCCAGATAGCTGAAGGAAAGAGTCTGTAAACCCTTTTCTGCATTGTTATGGGCTGTGAGGCGTGACTGATACCCAGGATAGATTTCGTCAGCGCCTTTGGAGATGCTAGGAATATCTCGCTGCAAGATGTGCAGATGACTGTCGTCGGCGGAAACCTCTATCATACCGACAATTCAAGAACGACAATATATCAACAGGCCCCGTTACATTCAGGTACGAGCCGTACGATGATTTCCAGAGTGTGCTTTGCTCATCGGTTGCCACAGAGTCTTACGATGCTCTTCAGAATCTTCCAAAGCCTAGAGGCTGCTCATGGGACCCTTCAGCATGCTGTCTTCCTGGCACGCGAAGCCAACCCCTCAACGAGGTCTTTTCCTGGATCAACGGTGGCCCTGGCGATTCAGGCGAGGTCTTGGTCGTTGCCGCTGGAGCGGGAAGCGGGAAGACGGCTCTGGCCCACAGCGTCTGCCAGACAGCGCACAAAAGCGGACAGCTGGTGGCCTGCTTCTTCTTCAACCAAATGAACGATCAATCCACGGCAACCAATGCCATCGCATCGACCATTCGAGGGCTCTGTCACGTCAACGACCAAGTAAAACGCAAAATTGGGGAGCTGCTTGAGCAAGATGAAACATTATCATCGGCATCCCCAACGCGTCAGTTCCAAGAGCTGATTCTTCCCATCTGTCAACTTCTTCCTTCGGGGCGCCCGTTAGTCATCGTTTTCGATGCCCTCGATGAAGGGTACCACGTCGGCCTGCTGAAGATTTTTCGGGACTGTGTCACTCTCCTCCCACCCACCTTCCGAATAGTTGCTACCACTCGCCCGGAAGACCAAATCATGCAATATCTGGAGAAACCACGCCACATAAAACGACTTTCCTGTCCTCTCACCGGAATCTCTAGTTATAAAGATATGGAGAAGTACATCCGAGTCCGCCTTTCAGAAAGCTCTTACGGCAGGTTGATCAACGCACAATTGGTGGGGGATTTGGCCGCAAAAACGGAGGGAGTGTTCCTGTGGGGTATGACGGTCATGAATCACCTTGAGCAATCCTTCGATCCAGTATCCGAGCTTCAAAACATCATTGCCGGCAGGAGCGATCACTGGTTGCAGGACGAAGATGCGACACAAAAGCTGGACGATCTATACTCCCGGGTTTTATCGAAACACAAATGGACCGATTCCAAGTTTGTCAACACATACCAAACCGTCATTGGGGCAGTAGTCGCGCTGAAAGAATCGCTGTCCCCGGTCACGCTTGCATCACTTCTTGCACCTCAGAGCATCACCATGTCCGACATTAATCGACTTCTGTCCCTTTTGCGACCCTTGCTTCACTCGTTCGACGCCGACAACGTTGAACAACCAATTCGCCTTCTGCATCTTTCCGTACAAGAGTTTCTCATCAAACGTGCACCAGACCCCTATCGGCTCGATCTTCAAAGAAACCAAGTATCCTTGTCACGCCTTGCCCTGCTCATCATTCAAAAAGAAGTCAACCCCACCAGCATCTCCATCCTAGGATACACAAGCGGGGACTGGGATGCATACCATGTTCCACGGATCCCGGAACTCAAAACAAACGCCATATCCGATGCTCTCCGGTATTCGGCTCGATTTCTAGTCGAACATACTGTTGCAAATTCATCGATAGTCGTTGACGCGTCCCACATTGCGCTACTTCAGGACGTCATTTTTTCCGACCCCCTTCCAATCCTCGAGTTAACGGCATCTATGGGGTCAGTGATCGACATTGGTTCGCTGGCGAGGTGGCTACTGCGTGGTGGTGTCAAGGGAGAGTTATACATGGAGAAGATGGCTCAATCCTTCTATCCAATGTCGGCGTGCCTGGAGAATCGGCAACGATACGTAGAAGCGCACGCCCTCAGCCATGAAGCCGTTTCAATATATCGACAACTTATCGCCGATAACCCAAATCCTCACCTTGAACAGAAGCTGGCAGAATCATTGCGTGTCCTGTCGTTCTCGCTGTATCGACTCCGGCGACACGAAGAGAGTGTGGAAAGTGGTCAAGAAGGGGTAGAGGTTTCCCGCCGTCTGGCAACCGCGGACCCAACATTCGAGCCTTTGCTCGCTCGGTCTCTCAACGCGTTGGGGTCGGTGTTCTTCATGATGGGCCGATTCGACGACAGCCTCCATATCCACGACCAAAGCCTGGCTATCCGGCGTCGATTGGCATCCAGCAATCCATCCGAATGTCAACCCGTCCTAGCCTCCTCCCTCTACAGCTATGCTGCTGGATTGGCGATGCTGGGTCGATACGCTGCAGCTCTCGAGATTATCCAGGAGGCTGCAGATATTTGGGGTCAACTTGTAAAAAAGGACCCCGCTGCGTTTGAGCCGGAACTCGCCAGTACCCTTCAAGACCAAGTGTCCATCCTTGCCAACCTCGGGCGGGAGGAAGAGCTGGCTGAAGCAGGTCAGGAGGCGGCTCAACTCTTCGAAAGGCTTGCAGCCTCCGACCCTGACATGTTCGAGGCTGACCTTGGATCCTTTCTACACGATTTTGCAATGGCCCTGGCGCATGTGGGAAACACCCAGCGGGCTGTGGACACTGGTCAAAAAGCTGTCGCCATCCGTCGTCGGCTCGCCGAATCGCCCGATAAGGAAGGAGTGGAGGAACGACGGGTCGATCTTGGGCATACGCTACATAACCTCTCATGCGACCTCAACGAGCTGAAGCGCTATTTCGAGGCTTTGGATCTTGCATTGGAATCCGTCCAGGTTCGGAGGGGGTTGGTGGAAAAGCATCCAGAGCTGTTGGAATATGAGTTGGATTTGGCGTGGTCGTTGTACAACTCTGCGGACCTCTACCGAAAGCTTAGGAAATGGGACGACGCTCTGAAAACCGGGCAGGAAGCTATCGACATTCGGTCCAGGGTTGCGCCTAACGATCCTGGGGCTTTTGAGAGGGATGTGGCGCAGCTATTTCACGATATATCACACGATTTTGGACGCGAGTGTCAGTATGAGGACGCTCTCGACGCCAGCAAGAAAGCTACGGACATCTGTTTTAGACTTGTTGATCTTGACGGATTCGACATTCGGCCTCTCCTTTCGCAATCGCTTGGAGCTTCTGCTTCCTATTACTCCTCTCTTCAGCTCCACGATGATGCACTGCGTGCTACGCAAGAAGCAGTGCAGGTCCTCTCCCCCTCGGCACAGGAAATCCCTGGTACTAGCGATTAGGCTTTCCTAACACTTGGACAAGAAGTAATATATGGAAGTCGCAGCCAGCCCTATATGTAGATGCCCGAGAACGGATGACCTCGAAGTACTGTATGCGGATAGAAATCTTAGGGTAAGCATCCTGATTGTTCAACTGGCAGTGTGTCTTTAACCGGATCGATAGGTAGAATTCCCGTTATATGCTTACACTCTCAATCCTGTACAATCGATGCTGAAATCAACATAATTGCTGCATTGATGCGGGGGGCTTGGTGCCACAATCATTTGAAGCTTGCCCTCTAGTTCCGTTAATAGCGGTTGGGCAAGATGTGTTCTTTCCTGGGAGCCCGACTGTATCGCACTGATATCCATACTCATGAAATTGTGCTTACGCAGTGAGACCATATGTACGTACTCTTTTCGGATGTCTTCCATGCTAAACAATATCTAGCACAATAGTTAACACATCTGCATGGCATCCGACATCGGCAAGTGCACCTTTAATTCCGGGCCAGTGCGTTGATAAAACCCCCAGGCGTGCATTTGTAAAGTTGCCGTCCAGGCTTGCAACAAGCGTACAGGTTAAAAGCTGATTTGTGCCCCAACTTTATGCCCATTCAACATGCCCTCCAGTGAGCTGCTCGCTGTCGCAATCGTTTTGTTATCTGGGTTTTTTGTCTTCAAGAGAAGGAAATGGAATGCAAGGTCTCGCGGTTTACCCCCACCTCCTAGTCCTAAAGGTCTGCCATTTATTGGGAATGCTCTTGACGTACCGACAAAGTATGAGTGGGAAGTTTATCGCAGATGGGGCGATGAGCTTGGTGCGTACATCTTGCTGGCTAAATTGTGAATTACTGTTAATGAGAATGAATGCTTAGGGTCAGATATTGTGTCTGCAAGTGCTCTGGGATTCTCCGTCGTCGTTCTAAATAAGAGGCAACTCGCCATTGAACTCTTGGAAGGACAATCAGCCATTACATCCAGCAGGTTCGTAGATATATAATCATTCAAGTAGTTAGGTTCATCAAAGCTGAATATTCCAATCACGTCAGGCCGAACGCCCCGATGGCATGCGATCTGTAAGCTATCCTCATCGACCTACCTTCGAAGCTTATTCGACGTTATTAATGCCTCAACTACTACTTACAGTATGGGATGGAGCTACATCCTGCCGCTTGTGCCTTACGGTGACGAGTTCAGGAGCAAGCGAAAATTGTTTCACCAGCATTTCCACTCGGGAAATACAAGCCTCTACCGTGCCGGTATTCATCAAAACCTGCCACATCTACTTACCCGTCTCCTTGAGGATCCACAGGATTTCCGTCAAAGCAACACATTGTACGTATATGCATGATCATGCGTGGGTATCTTTACTCCAGCTGACACGCTATTACGGGCCAGATTTATGGCTGGAACACTGCTCAAGATCACGTATGGAGTGGATGACAAAGAGAGCACCAGATATTATATCCAGCTCTTTGAAGAGGCATTGGCTCCGATTATTCGAGCAGCAATCCCCGGCAGCTTCCTTGTCGATATCTTTCCCGTCTTGAAGTACGTTCCAGAGTGGTTCCCCGGTGCTGGGTTCAAACGTGAGGCACGAGAGGCGCTCGCATTGTCAAAACGGTTCGCCGACGAGCCTTTGAACGATGCCCTGAAGCGAATGGTGGGTACTCATTCAACCCCGCTCGTGGACTATAGCACTCAAACTCAAACCTCTTTTTCAGAACGCTGGGACTGTTGAGACATCCTTCATCTCAGAGGCGCATAGCTCGGCGGAATCGCAAGGAGCACTCGACGCGAATGCATTCAGGGACATTCGCGACATTGCTGCGTCCTTGTTCTCAGGTACGCCTTCATGCTACTGCAAGGCACTGCGATAAATTTGACCGTGAATATTAGCTGGTACAGAGACAACGCTGTCTTCTTTGGACTATTTCTACCTCGCGATGACTCTTTTCCCAAAAGCACAAGAACGTGCACATAAGGAGCTTGATGCTGTTCTGAAGGGGGAGAGGCTGGCTGACTTCAATGATAAGCCCGACCTTCCATATATTACAGCGATTGTGAAGGAAGTTCTTCGGTGCGTTATATGGTTATTGATTACCCCTACAATTTGCTAAACCCTATCGCTGAAGCTGGCAGCCAGTTGTGCCTCTTGGTAAGTTGTTGTTGCACTCTACGAAGCTGGAGTTAGATACAGCTTACGAATGTTTTGACGTTCGTACTAGGAGTAGCACATTTCTCGACCGAAGATTGCGTCTTCAAAGGGTATTTCATCCCAAAGAATACCATCATCATGGCCAACCAATGGTAGCCGTCAGCTCCGCTCTTGATAGGACCACACTTACAAGCATACAGGGCCATGTTACGAGACGATGCCGAGTACCCCGAGCCCGAAATGTTCAAGCCGGAACGATTTTTAACTCCTGACGGCCAGCTGGACGGATTAGCCCCAGACTCTGAGTCCATAGCATTTGGGTTTGGCAGACGGTGAGTTCGCGTGTCTGTTGTTGAAGACAAATTCAGGCCTCAGATTCGAATTTCGAAGTATCTGCCCCGGAGACCACATCGCCACGTCTACACTCTTTATGGCAATTGCTTCTATATTGACGCTGTTCGATATCAAGAAACTTCAAGACTTCGATCCGGAACGAGAGGTTCGACTTGGGATTAACCGGTTGGGCTCATTTTACGTGTGATATACTCTATGCACTAATTGTTCGCCAACATAGGTGCCCCACAGATTTCCGATGCGAAATTAAGCCGCGCTTGAAGAATGCCCATGCCTTGATTCAGGCACACGCCTTACAGCACAGTTCCACTTGACAGCAACGTAGCGCTCAAGAGCCATGCCTTTCTCAATTCATTTTTCTCCATCCCGAGTCACATTTGCCGTCTTGATCTTTGAAACGCTATGGAGTCTACTTGGCACATTGGGGCTGATGTGGCAGTGTCCAACCTTGGCAGCAGACGAGAGCAGATCGGTATGTTTGGGCGCTTATACTAAGGCAACAAGGCCTTTTTATATATAGTTGTCCTGAGACGCCATCATCCTTTCTTCATTGGTTTTTACCCATAACGGAGCATGGACTCCAGCCCTCATCCACCCCGGGACAATGCAATTTGGCGATGGGAGCAGTGAAGAATGGGATAGATTGACTTGGGTCTCAAAGCTTCATATCGACTCCGAGGATTAAGCGTGACGGCGTGAAGGGCAGCCACCCCACACACACGGAGATGGACAAAATTAGACTCAAGTCTGAGTATGCGCGACCACATGTGACGATAGAGGTCACGGTGAGCTAACGTTGATCCCTACTTCGAACTTTTTGCAGCGACCTGAGCGCTACAACATCTAGCTAAACGGACTCAGAAATTTGTCCTGCTCTACTTCTCAAGACGGTCTGAGAAGACTGTTTGCCTCGCGATAGCAGACCTAGCAATTTCCCGCGGGTAATCGAGAAGCGCCGCTTTCTGAGACGATCAAGTACGAGGAAATACAAATGTACACCTCTGCAGGGGCTTCTCGGATAGTTTACGGCTTATTGAGAACATTGGGCTTTTCGCGCAAGAATTCAGGATAGCGGTGGGTACAAATGGTATTGCTCTGCGTCGTGAGAGTGCTGAGAGTATTTGCCCATCCAAGTCCAAAATGAAAGCCAACCTCAGTCTTGTGCACTTCGCATTGTCCTTCTGCTTTCCATTTACTCATACAATATTCCAAGCAAGATAGAAGTATCGGCACTGCCGGGATTAGACTCCCGTACGACAACGATCTCAGTGCAGTGAGCTCTCGATTGGACTCTGAATAGCGCTGATTCTCAGGCCGGTCACTGCAATCAGTCACTTGCAGAGGCTGACTCTGTTGCTTGAATTTGCGACAGTTGAGATAATTGGTACGCCAGAAATATATGCCAAGAAACTCACCTTTCGGTGATGTCAAAGGCCGAAGTCTTTGCCAAGCTCTACGTCCAATGTATTGCACAGAGTCGTTTAGATTCCCGTGAACACGAGCAGTGTTTGGAGGGGTTTGGAGGAGGGAGACTGTCTGCGCCATTCGTGGTGGTCGTGGTGGTGGGGTAACCAGCAAGCATTGAAAGATGCCTCACGCCGACCTTAGGCTGGACCAGGTTCATGAAATTCGCTGCGTCTTTCAATTATGTTAAGCGTACTGACCCCGTAAGTCAAGGCTCAACCTATTATCGTGTTACACTGCGTTCTCAAAGCTCTAACTCTTTGACTGCCTGATAGGAGTCTGAGATTGCCATGCCCTCAGTCCTCAGCGTGTACGTCACGGCCTGCCTCGGCTGAAATTCGAATCGCGTAAGTCCTTATCTATACACCAATCCCCCATATTGCCGAGTGAAAACGATTACGAGCGATAGGAATTTCTCGTTGATTTGGCCGTAAGTGAACGCGAGGGATCGAATTGTGTCGATAGACGCTCGTGCGATCGACGCCTATCAAGCGTAAGGGTGGTCGATCCCTAGGTAACGGTGAATCCGAGGCCTCTTAAATTGAAATCGCAGCCTTGGTAATTGCGTCTACTGGCTGCGATTTGGGAACGGTGTCTTGGGACTCTTGGCCCGCGTCCTCCGATCACTGCTTGCGTCAATCTCGATGATCAAGATACTAGAAGCTGCCACAACAAAAAGTTGGACGCACTGACTTGGCTAGTCTCTGGACAAATGCAAGTTACTAAGAGCCTGTTCTGGGGAGTTGCTCAAAGTAAGAGCGGCTGCCCAAACTAATAACCTAAATGGGCGGTACTATGGGTGCCGCCTTCAGCCTGGTCCTTATCTTATCAGTCTCGGGTCCAATAGTGATACCGTTGTCCAACGCCCCTAAATCCAAATGTAGCGCTTATTCTCCTCATCCGCCTCGTCTTCCGAATGACTATGGTGATGAAAGTCAGTCATCTATTAATCATATATCAGGGTTTACAAAATTACATACCCAGCGATGATGCCATGAAGGCCTGGATTGTGGAACGAGGTTCGGCACACGGAATTCCAGCCTCTGTAAAAATGCCATCCTCAACGTCCGAAAGATGTGGATATCGGAACATGAGGCAAGGTCGAGGGGTTAAAAGGACCGAACCATTGGCAGGGTAGAGATTTGATTTCGACCTGCTCCTTCTTGAACTCGTTACGCCATCCATGACTAGCAGACCATCCGCACAGACCATGTCCAACGCCAGTGAACTTTCTACCCTCTCCTATGCCCGCTACGGCAAGACAAACGTCCGTGTTTTCCGCATTGTGCGTGAGGGCAAGTGGCACCATACGGTTGAGTACAGCGTCGAGACCCTCCTAGAGGGCGACATCGAGACCAGGTGAGATGTTGTCTAGATCTTCTGCCGTAATTGCTGTCGAATAGGCTCTATTGAGCTGGGTTCGAGGCGTAACATTGGAGACACTTACTGACCATTCGTTCTTGAACTTTCAGCTACACGGAAGCTGACAACAGTGTCGTTGTCGCCACTGATTCAGGTATGTATTTGTCGCTGTCGTCGTCGCGTCGCACGGCATTGACGGTTGTGACTCTTTGTCCCTGACCACCACCATCGCGCCCGATCTCAGTCAAGAACATAACATACTGTGGGTTGCTCGTCGTCTGAGCTATAGAAACTCAATTGCTCACCGTGTTCTCTAGATCTTGCAAAGGTTTCACCCCATATCCTCAGTGCTGAGAAATTTGCCTTGCACATCGGCACTTTCTTCGCTAGCAAGTATGCCCACATTCACAAGGTCCATGTTACCATCGAGCAACTGAGGTGGAAGAGAATCTCCATCGATGGTCAGGAGCACCAGCACGCGTTCTATCGCGACGGTGATGACAAGAGGGTAATCAAGGCAGTGGTATGTTTACGATTCAATATCATGTTGCGACTACGCGAGCTCTCGTGATACATATTCTAATGCCAAAGCTTTCTTTTCTCCAGGTTGACGCTACTGCTGGAAAGCACGCTCTGACTGCTTCTCTGACATCTGGAGTCGTTGATTTACTTGGTAAGCCCGTTATCATAGCCGTTAGGGGTTCTACGTAGTTTAATGACATTTTATAGTCCTCAAATCCTCCGGCAGCGCGTTTGAAAACTTCTGGAAGGATGAATATACCACTCTTGTGCCCGTTGACGACCGGATTTTCTCGACAAGCATCGACCTCTCCTATACATTCCCCAACATTAAGCTGGTTTCACCACAGGACGATGCCAAGCTAGAGTTCCAGATCCCCCTGAAGGATGGAGATGAAGGCTTCAAGGGAAGTGTCTGGGACGAAGACGTCCCAAAACGGGCCCGGGATGCCACCTTGCAGACTTTCGCTTTGGATGAAAGCGCTAGTGTTCAGGTTTTGGAATTTCTTGAGTGTCTGCCCCTTCATTATTTGCTGATCATGCGTATTTTAGGCCACTCTCTACAAAATGGCCCAGAGGATCATTGCCGAGAACGATGGGATTAAGGACGTGACTTACACCCTTCCCAACAAGCACTATATACCTGTGGACATGAAGTACATTGGTCTGGATAACCTCACACCGTACGTCCTCTCCAATACTTTTCCTTGCTTCATTTTCTATTGCTTTTTCCCGGTTTCTTCTCCTTGCTCTTTTTTCTTTTTTCTCTTCTTTCGTTCCGACTCCCACCCGAGTTTCCGTCATTCTCGTTCCTGCGTATCACCGCCCTACCACCACGACCAGCAGCAGAAGGTCTCGACCCGATATCGACGTTTCCTCGACAAACGACTATCTTTGGGATGAGATGTTCCCAGTACTCCCAATGCTCCCAGCTTTCAGTCTTTCCCGCGTCATGTCACTCTACGACGGCCTTTAACCTTCTTTCTGCAGTCGCGCTTCAATGCGCGATTCTTTCATTTGGCTCGGTTCCGTTTTCTGTCATCTCAAACGTTGTTCAAGCGGTTCTCTTTCATATGCTCCACGCTTCTTTTATATATCTCTTATGCTTTGACTCGTTTTCGATTCTGTCTTTCATTTCTTTCTTGCCGTGTCGCCGTTCTATTCCCCGGATCGGGGCGCCAGAGGTGATGGGGAAGCAGCGACATCGCGTCTCGTCGTGTCCAAGGACGGTTTATCGAGGGTTATTCTTTGATGTCTTCACAGTTCCCCATGCGACGTTTACTGCTCTCTTTTTTATGGCCCCATGTTGCCTATCCGTTCCAACCGATTTTTCTTGTGCCTTGTGACCCACGTTCCCTTGCTTTGGTCCATGGTGCCATTCAGTCCTCCTACGGCACCGGGCCTATTCCCTCCGAGGAATTGCAGAGAAAGAGCGGAGAGGGCTCGATGGAGGATCTCCGGCCCTTCGGTATCGTCACCCGCTTTCGATTCCTCCATTCGATTCACTCGTTAATTCATGTGTGGGATGAGATGGATCTTCGTCTAATCTCGATGCTTGGCACTTCGTTTTTATTCCCCGTCCTCTTCCCACTTTGTCCGGACGCGGTATTTGCGTTGCTAGGGTCTCGTATAACCCTACGCTTCGATCATGATGATACTTCTTACTTCTCCTTCTTGAATCCTTTTGCTGTCTACGCCCTTTCGTGCTGCCACCCTGCTCTCGCCAGACCTGGACCCTGCAGAGATGTATCTCTGTATCCGGACATCTTGCGCATCCGTTAATGGTCGTTCCCTTGTACTTCTCAATTTGCCTCTTCCCACCTTTCTCCTTGCCATCTTCCCCAGTCACTCGCAAATCTCGATTGACCTCTAGTGTCGCGGTTGTCTCGGGGCGTCGGTGTGGTGTCCATGTGCGCTATGGAGGCTTTTGCCAGGTCATTTGCCAATTCAATTCCCATGGAAACGAAAGGCAGGCCGACATGAACTCTTCAATCTGATGACCTACGTTTACGTGTCCCCACCGACTGTCGGGGGAGAGAGCCGGTTTAGAGACTCTAATTGGCTTACAAGCTCCACATGCGCGCTCTGCGTGTTTGACGTGTGTTTCATGGTCCTCATTGGTTCGCTGGCTATACTTCTTTGTCTGACCCGTTTGATGCTTTTTATTGGTTTGCTGGGGGAGGGATCCCACACCCCTCAAAATCCGAGGATGATTTCATTATGGACGCTGTAACTGGAATTCGATCGTCGTTGACCATACTTGGGAACTGGCGTGGGGATTAACTTTGGCGCGATTAGCAGTGGTGCGACACAAAGATATACGGAGCAGACGAGGGATATTGATTTCGATATTCGACCCACATTGACCGACTCGGCCTTTGACACACAAACATCGAGTACACTGTCATCGATACCTTCAACCAACGAGGAAAGGGCCTCGGGCTCGGGAGTCGGATTCACTTACTTACCTTCCTCTTCCAATTCTTCCTCACTTGGAACGGAGTTTCGTTTGCTTTCAAATCCTTCTTTCAATTTGGCTGCTTTTTGCCATGTTCCTTTCACCTTTTGTTAAGGTTGACATGTCTTTGACTTGTGCAAGCATCGCCTTTCGACGGGCTTTCCAAATATGCGGGCAAGTTCTCCCATGCTTGACCGCCAATCAGAGGCCGGTGTCCTCGATGGTTGACGTTTTGTTCTTGTCATTTCGCTGCTGGGCTGTCTTCCCGCTTTGGCGGTGTCGTCATAGACCGGCTGACATTCACTGGATTTTCCAAATACGCGGAGACTATAGTGTTTTCCTGCTCTTCTGACTTTTTTGACTTCCACCTGACGCAACGATGATTTACTCTTCGTCATTTTGCTTTCATACCCCCGACCCTTCTTTACATTTTTGTTGTGCTTCTGCTTCCGCTTCCGCTTCCGTTTTCTTTTCCATTTCCTGTGCATCGCCCAGCATCGCCCCCACTCTGTCCCACTGCGCCGGACCGCAGTTTCTCTACCTCTATCCCATTGTCTATGCTATGACACGGTTATCCCTCCCCGCCGCCATCCGTATTCATGCAGATTCACGGCTGTCATCTGCTGCTGTGGATTGGATTCCCCGGTGTGTCGGGGCTATTTATGGCCGGTGCTGTCACGTCTTGATGCTGGCGATTGGCTCTTCACTGCGTGTGCTGTACATTGGCTTGCGTGATTGGTTGGGCTGCGCGTGTGTCTGATTGGCTGGGGGTGCGGATGCTTTTGGCGGCGAGACATTTGGTTTGGTTTGGTGCAGCGTGGGGTTTGGGTGGATGGAGGGCGAAGTTGTCGGTGCTTTGTGGTGGGATGGTGTTTCTGCTTTCGGGCTCGTGCATAGCAACGCTGCCGCCTAGCTTCGTCTTCTCGATATGCTTCGGCTGGTGGTTGCACATGGGCGGTTGAGAGAAGAGGGGGGAGCATGTGTTGGATAGGGTTTCTTTCGGCGATTCCGACGATTCAAGCACGGGAAGGTCCGATTGGTTGGTGCTCTTCCGTCCGCCGTGGGTTGTTGCATGGCGAGGAAGCGGTCGACCAATCAGCTCTGTCGCTTCCACTGATCGTGTTGCGTCGTGCGCCTCTTTGCCCTGCTCTTTCCTCTTCGTTGCTGGATTCTCGATTTCTGATTGTTGACTGGATTCTCATCTTCTTGTTGCTCATCTTTCTTTCATTTCTACCATTCTCGAATTCCCTCTTATTTAATT
Organism: Coprinopsis marcescibilis; assembly: GCA_004369085.1. NCBI lineage: Eukaryota > Fungi > Basidiomycota > Agaricomycetes > Agaricales > Psathyrellaceae > Coprinopsis > Coprinopsis marcescibilis. Next base: position 151,280 of record ML210194.1, read on the forward strand.
TCTTCTTCACTTCTGCTTCCTACTGTTAGGGATGAGTTGGGGTGACTGTGTATGATTAGGGTTGAGGTGGTTGTTTCGCCTCTGTTGTTCATCTTCTCTTGTGCTTGCTCAGCCATTGCGAGGGATGTTCTTCCCGTTCTTCTTCGACCGTCTCTTCACGATCCCTTTCCCTGCAGCTTATTTCTCGGATCACATTTTCTGGACTGATTTAATTCTTCCCTGTCGTGATTTTCGTCCGATAATTACCTGCCACGACGGTAACACTGACGACATTGTCATTCCATTTACAGATCGCAAGCCGAAGTCTTCTGCCCTGTTTCTGCACCAAGGTTCGTCATCTCCCGTGTCATTTAATCTTTCGCTTCTTCCTCCTCTCGAGAACCCTTTCATTCAATTTCATTTTGGGTTTATGCTCATGCTTTTTGGGGTTCTTCATCATGGTTTGGGCTGGTGACAGTGTATGACGATGCGGGATCGGCTCGCGGACTAGGGGAGGCGTTAGTGCCCCAGATCCATGATCCATTTGAGCGTTTATGACTTTTTATGATGTGTCCCATCTTATCGGAACCGCATCGTCATCACCCTCTTTTTCGTTTTCGTGTTTTGGTTTTTAATTGCGATCCACGTTTTGGATATGCCAATTAAGAGAATTGGGGTGCGTTCTAGAAAGGCGGTTGCATGACGAGTTGGCTACTCGCTTCGTGGTCTTTCTCTTGCATTTTCTTTTTACATTTTTGCTTCCTTGCTTGGGATTGTGCGGAACTTGGAACTTTGGAAGTGGGAAGTGGGATGTGGGGAATGGCTTGGCTGACGTCAGATTGATTTTAGTGGGTTGATCTCTGCGACCATTTCCCGCAAATAGGTTTTTGACGTCATTGGTTGGGCTTGGCGGGGGGTTTTGGATGAGTGAGTGAATCTGGTGAGCGGGTCATGGGGGGTGTTAAACGTTAGGGATTGGTAGTTTGAATGGGTTGTTGTTGTTGTTCGGGTCTCGTTGTATGTACATGCGTGGATGGAATCCTTAATGTGTGAATAAAGATTTGGAGTCGGCTATCTAATGATTTGGTATGCATGCATGAAGCGGGTATTTCGAAGCAAGGTGCAGTGGGGTTTGGGAAGCGTTAAGAAGATGTTAGTTAGATGAATAGATGGGTGGATGTTTAATGTTTAACGGGCGTTGGAGAATCAGAGTTCTCGTGGTGTTGTGGTAGAGTTTTGGGGTGTTGGTTTTGCTTTGCGATTGAAAACGGGGATGTGGTCGCATCATGGGGTCGTGAACCAGGATGGGCCGCGTTGGTTGTTTGATAGCATTTTTGATTAATTAATTGGTCTTTTATTAGACCGGTCGTTTGGGGTTGTACTTACTTGGATACTTGGATGTAAATGTCATCTCAGCTCATCATCATCAGCAGCGTTACGGATGTGTTATTATATAACTTATGTGGTGGACGTGTCAGCAGTCAAGTCAAACTGGTGCGCTATGGTGTTTATACTTGGGTATTTATGCGTGCTTATGTACTAGGAGGTGTCACTGTCACTGGGCCGTCAGTTGAGTTGTGTCGGGTGCGGTAGCGGTATGTCATCGGACTTTCTTTGGATGATGAGCCAAGAATTTTGCGTTGGGATGGGAAATCTGGGAGGATTTAGAGTAGAGGCGATTGGAGGGTTGGTTCTTGTGATTTTTATGTACGCGGACGGGGTAAGCTTGGACAGCGTAGACAGAACGTAGACAGAACGTAGACAGGGAGAGAGTGATGGTGCTTCTGTTCTGCGAAAGTAATTATGCCGTGCGCTGCTATGTATGTAAAGTTGAAGCCAAGAGAAGACAGGACGTGCGTGTGGGTGATGTGATAATTGAAAGGGTCCTGTTCCGCGAGCTCGGTGAGCGCTTCGAAATTTTGGATTTGATGGGAGGTTGTTTAGGATGGGAATGGCGGGTTGGTCGTTGTCGGGGTCCGGTGTTACATACTTAAATTAGCGTGTGGTTAAGTGCTGGCTTGGTTATAGGGTGAGATGATTTCGAATTCGGGTGAGGTGGGCTGCGGTTGGTCAAGGGGTTTGTCTATCGTGCCAAGCAGTTTACTTTACACTGTACATAGCTGCAATGCAATGAGCGCCCGCGCATGGGGCGGGCGCCGGTGGAATTTAGAGTTGGGGATGCGTGTCATGATCCATCCCCGTTCACTTGAATGCGATGGGACGGGGGGGTTATGATCCTATATTGATATCGATACATCTGGATTGTGTCTGCAGACAGGCAAGCAGGCTCGGAGGCATGTGGCACACCGCGCGGAATCAGAAGTCATATCCGAACCGCTGGAGTTCGGCTGTTGTTAAGGTAAAATGGGTTTTCGTGGGAGAAAGACGTGTGCGATGACGTAGAGTGCTACTTTTGTAGGGGTTTGTTTGAAGGGTGTTGGGTGACTCTTTTATGTTAGGTGTCACTGGGAGATTCAAGGGTTGGTTTTATGTAATGCATTATTACTTTGTCGAGCGAGGTGTTTTGGTGAGAATGGGTGGGCTAGGCCGGTTATGGGTGAGGTTTGGCCGGCTGTACTTGGTTGGGATCTGGGATCCGGGGCTTTGGGCTGTGTAGCTGTAGCATGATTACATAGTACTAGCAGGAGAATGTAACTTGCGCTTTGGGCTGGGCGAAGCTGGGCAGAGTCGAGTCATGCAGATTGGATGCCGTGGATTGCCGATGGCGAGTCGAAGCTGGAAACTCTAACTTTGAAAATTTATCGGGTTACGGGATTGATGGTGGGCTTTGGCTTAGTGCTTTGGGGGTCTATCGGATCCGAGAGGGCTTGCTTGCCCGAGAACACAATAATATGCCGCTGCGTAGGGCTGTTCCCTTCCGCTTTCCTGTGTTCGCAGTGGCTTCTGAGCTGCATTGTGATTGGAATCTAGTCGTCAGGTCGCGTCTCTCCCTTAATTTGCACCCCGTTTTGGCACTTGTTGATTACTCGGTTAAGACGATTTCCGATCAATCAGTTTGGGCAGCGCCTTTCACCGCGGTTCCTTTCCAAATGGGATGCGATTCTTAATATTTTGGGAGAACCCTGGTTATGTAAGGAGAATATGTAAAGGTCGGTCAGATCTGGGAAAGAATCGAAGAGTATGGAAGATTCAGCATTGCTTGCTTGTTTGCTTCCTTTTATCGCGTCGTCATTAGTTTGGCGCCGCGTCCTCAGATCTGGCTATTGCTGCCTTTCGAGGCCCGCTCCTTGCCAACACTCTTTAGCCAGAAGTCTCTTTCTTCCTTCCACATCATTCCCCGCTTTGCCTCTGGCTTTTATACAAGTCGCACAAATCTTTCTATCCTTCAAGGAACGGAACTCCATCCTGATCAGGACGGAACGAGTCTATACTTGCAACTCTGTGGAGCCACAAGTCTCACTTCATCCTGTCAGCCACCCACACCACTTCGAGCTCCACTCACTACACCACCACTTGCGCATACAAACTCGACCAAGACCCTTGGTTCTAGAGTTCGCAAGGCGTCCTTCAGCGTACACTTGCGTCTGTGCGGCGTTATACTATCACGACGACCACGTCAACAACTCTTTGAGAAGCACCGAAATAACCGGATTTTATTCACCAATCACCAGTAGCGAGCACTATGGGAGGAGACCACAAATGTCCTGTGTGTCAAGCGACTTTTACTAGACCTCAGCATGTGGCGAGGCATATGCGTTCTCGTGAGTACCGAAAATCTCGTCCATCTTCGTTTGGGCTGCTTTTATATTTGATTTCCTCTGTCTCGTTACTCTGTGGGGTGGATTTGGATCGTGGTGGAGAGTAAACGGAGGAGAAGGGGATCGTTCAGTCTGGCCCGCACTTCCCCATGGATTACGCGATGTTTCAGGGGAGGAGGAGCGTTGGTTAGAGGCGAAATCGTGACCTCCATTCGATGTTGTTTCCTGCTGTGGTGCTGGTGTATGGTTCGTGGTTTCTGGTGCTTCTGCGTCTCATTTACTGTGCCACTCCACGTCGCATTTCGTCTGCAGATACCCCTGGATCACGAATGGCCCCTTGCATTTTGCCGTACTCCTCTGTCTTTCGACTTGAATGCTGATTAGATTCTTGTACAGATACTGGAGACCGACCCTACAAATGTCAATTCTGTGGAGACCAATTTGCTCGAAGGTAAGCTGTCGTCATAGTTGCTTGGACCCTTTTGCTTTAGCCCCTCTTTCTTGACCCATATCCCCCCTAACGTTTGTCTTCATGTGGCATACCTTATCATCCACCATCGCGACCTATTCGTTTCCAGATGCGGGTCGCTGGCCTCCAGCCTTCTGGAATGTCCTGGAATAGACGCAATGCGACTGGATGATTTGATTCCAGTGGCAGCAACGACGCAATCTATGACGTAATGTGGTTGGCAGTGGCGTTGTTTGCGCCGGCGGCGGCGCATCTGAATCGTGGCGGGGCCGTGCGCGGCGGCATCGGATGATTTCCCGGAATGGGCATCAGGCGCTCTGCTGATCGACTTGATGCACGGCGGTCACCGAGTTCGAGCCTCGCGCAGTGTTACTTCATATTTTTCGTTGCACCAGATTTGTGTTTTCTGAAGCTGAATATTTTTTACAGTGACCTGCTATCCCGCCATGTCAACAAATGCCATCCAGAAGAGAAGGGTGGGTCCGCATCGGCGGCCAGTGGGCGACGAAAGGGTACCACCTCTTTGTCGCGGGCCACTACAAGTAAACAGGCTTGCGACCAATGTGTCCAGTCGAGCTTACCATGCGACGGCAGCAACCCTTGCGGTGAGTGGGCTCTTACGAACTCGTGACAAAGTTACTTAACACATTTTCAGCGAAATGCGTTCAACGCAAGCATCGATGCACATATGTTAAATTTCACCGACAAACGGCACCTGTGGGGCCTGGTCACAGCCCTGGCTTGAGCACCTCATCAGGTGGTCCGCGTGCTCATTCACAAGACCAACGACACCCACACCATACACCGTCGGTTCTTTCAATAAACGGCAACCTACCGGCCCTGAACATTCAGACGTCGAGCAGTCTCGGGCATAGTGGCGCAAACGCAGGCTCACGGTACCCGTCTCTGTACCAGGCTGGTTCGTCAGGGACAAGTCCGGCCGACGACTTTAGCTACAACTTGCCTCCTCTCAGCGGATATGTGCCGGGTGGGGCGGCTGACCCATCATCACTCTATGGGCCCTCCTATACTACTGCTCCGTCTTCTGCCCGTGCGCTCGATGATGACGTTTATGGAAGCATGAATCGACCTGGCACAGCATCGAGTGCTGGCTCGAGTTCAGCTAGCGGCCATGGGCATAGCGGGTGGACCACTTCGACTTCGTCGGGCGTGTACACCCACGCTCTCGAGCGGCCGTTACACACCCAACCTCAACGAGACCACCCTTATCAGCACTCTGGAAGCCAACATCAACAACACAGTTCATCTTCGCAACCGCACTGGAACAGCCGTATTCCCAGCGTTGTTGGAGCCGGTGTTGGCGCCGGTGGACATCCTGTTGCGGGACATGGAGGGCTTGATGGTTACCCACCGTCGCATGGTAATACTTTCGTTTACTACCATTAAAAGTATCATAGTACTAAACCTACCTTTTTTTTTCCTGCTTGTGCTTTTTATTCCTTATTTCGCCCCGTCGCCTTCGTCGTTGCGCCTTCCTCCCGGCTCGGCTGGTGCTCCTCGATGGATTGATGGTCGCTGGTCCTCCAATTGCAATTCTCAACCGCCCAACGATTGGATATGTGTGTTCTATGCTTTTCATTATTTTTAATTTTTGCTTTGTGCTTTCTTCGCTATCCTTTCCACGCACGCTTCGATCTGTTCATATAATCGTATTCGATTCGATGATACCCTGATACCCCCTCATTCTCTCTGCGCATAAACTGATACCCTCGCACTCCCCGGTTTGCTTGATATGGTTAAATGGGGTTTTCCTTACTCTATTGCTGTGGCGCTAATCTTGCGTTTTTTTATTTCCTCACTATTGTATTCGTTGGTCACTTGTTTCTTTTGCATCTTTACTCCCGTTATCCCCTTTATATCCTCCACTCCTTCCATTCCGTACGCACTATACGTCCATCTATCGAACCGTCTGTCTTTTTACGTCGATCCGTCGCTACATTTCCTTTTTTGCCGCTATCCCCCGTTTCTTCCGCTTCCTGACTGGTGTGACTTATGATGCACGCTCATTTATCGACCTTGCCTTTTATGTGTTTCTTGCGTTCCCATCTGCGTTTTTGCATATTTGCCCATTCTTTCCAACCCTGTGACTTTTTTTTATAGATTTGGAAGAGCTCGAAATTGGTTCTGCTCACGCGCAGACGTTCCGGGACTTGTTTGCCGAGGATTTCCAGACGACCGGATCTCCGCTGGTGCGAGGCTCGCTTGGAGTGGGAATTGGAAGTTTGGGAGGGGATGGGGGGGTGAGTGATGGAGGGAGCAGTGATGGTGGCCACAGCGTTAATAGTGCGCAGAGTAGGGGCAGTATTGGGCCTAACAGAGGTAGAAGGCGTTATGTACGTGGTTTAGCGCTTTGCCTTGGGGGCTTTTTTTTGGGATGTTGAGCTGATTTAATTTTGTGTTTAGATGGATGATTTGCATTCGACGACTGCGAGTGATCCGTATGGGTATGAGTATGGACAGCGGAGAGCGAGAGCGGGCTCTTCGACGAGTAGTTCTTCGAGGCCTGGTAGTAGACTCCATGGCTATGAGAGCAGTGTGTCGCCAAGTCCGTTGATCACCGGTACGTGCTGTTCTCCTTGCGCACCACCTAGTCTCCTCCTAATACTATGCATGTTTTATTTAGCGCAATCGCTCGGTATACCAAGCCAGCCGCAATCGGCCACGAACCAAACGTTCTCGCATGCCTTTGACTCGCTTTCGCTGGAAGATGCGAACGCGTTGGCGTCTTTGGTCGCTGAGAGCGCGGCTGCGAACCCGTCTTTGGACGCGACTGGGATTCTGTCGACTCTGCGTGCGGAGCAGTTGAGCGATCCTGATGCGACGCCGATGGCCATGCCGGTTGAAGGGCGGGAGGGGCGCGGTGGGCAAGGGTATCCTGCGATCCAGCGCCCGTTGTCTAGTCTCGCGGCCTTTCCGCCTTCGAGCTATTCGGCAATGTGGAGTAGTAATAGTAACAGTGGCCAGCAGCAGGGTCAGGGCCAGCAGCAGCAGGAAGCGTATGGGTGGGGGACTGGGGGGGATAATAGCATGATGCTGCATCCTTGGACCCCGGGTGTCCTTGCCGAGTTTGGGTTTGGGAGTCAGCGTGAGGAGGGGGCGGGGAGTTCTTCTGGTGGTGGTGGACAAGTTGGAGGAGGAGGAGGGGGCTCGTTGCCTGGTTTGACGCCGACGCCCGGTCGGGAGATGGATGCGAGGCAGATGAAGGAGTTTTGGAAGATGTATATCCGGACTCCTTTGACTGGGCCTGGGTTTGAGGGTGGGCATACGCCGCAGGTTGGTGGTGGTGGTGGCGCAGCGTCGTCAGCGACTCCGGCTAGATTTGCGGGTGGAGAGAGTGCTGGTGGTGGTGGTGGAGATCCTCCCGGTTCGACTTTGCGCTCGGGGTTCAATGCGTCTAATTTGGCGTTGCCGACTTCTGGGTCTAGAGGGTTCCGACGACCGAGGGTGAATTCGTTGCCTTCGAGCAATACTACACCCAAGCTTACGAGGGATGGCGCTGTTGCGTATTTGCAGAGGCAAGGCGGGCTTGGGCCGATGAGCTCGTTGAGGACGACGTTGCAGGGACCGCTTGGGGGCGATGGGAGCGGGAGTGGGAGTGGGAGTGATGGGGGAACAACGACGAGTCGACCGGCGGGTTTGTCGCATGTGAACCAGCATGAGGATCTGAGCTCGTATGGAGCGGCGGTTATGGCGCGTAAGGCGCCGTTTAATCTGAATTTCGCGAGGGCGATTGGGAGGATGAGGAGGCAGGATACGCATTGGAGTCCGAGTGGTGGTGGTGGTGGTGGTGCGGGAGGTGGGGGAAGGTTGTCTGCGATTGCGACGCAGCCGGGTGCGGTGGGTGGGGGGAACCATTCGCCTTTGTCTGAAAGTCCGTCGGTGTCGTCTAGGGCTTCGAGTGTGGGTGTTGGGGAAGGACAGGAGATGAGGGGTGGGGATGGCCAGCAGGAGGAGCATGTTGTGCGGCCTCGTCCGTCGGTCAAGCGTCTGGCGTCTAGTGTGTTGGAGAGTGATGTTGCCAAAGTCGGGCGGTTCGATGGGGATAGGGGTGAGCGGGGCTATGATATGGCTGCGCCAAAGCCGTCGGTGCCCGTTTCTATCCCTCAAGTTCAGGATAGTGGGAGCATGGGTCCTCCGCCTTTTGCAAGCCCGGCGAGCCTTGGATTGCAGGCATCGTCCCATCCGTCTGTGGGCCCTTCTAGGGCTGGGACGAGAGTCAGCAATCATAGTCCGTTGGTGCAAAACGTTGTGGTTCCCGCTGCTAGTCCTGTAGAAAGGAGGTTGAGCAGGGCTTCGGGTCCCGAAGCCCTGGGTCAATAATGGTACGCGCCATCGTTGTTCTTTGCTGTGTAACTGCTCACTGATTGTTTTTGAATGTAGGTCGTACCACCTCGCTCCAGATTTCGCGCTCCACCGTCCTCCGCCGTACCCCTTCAGCTGCCTCGATACCACAACTGCCGCCATCCGGACTTTGGCGGGATTACATGATGACTACGTTATGTTTCAGCTGACCCGCGCCTATTCGCTTCCGGAATCGCCTAATAGCAAAATAAAGTTTCGACTTGTAGACGAGATCTCTGTGTTCTTTCGATGGAATGTCCGCCTTTACCCCTTGGACCTTTTTACCTTAACGAGTTACTTGCTCAATTCTTATTGCCTGGTAAAGGTTTCAAGACCAGATGATCTGGAGGGATTTGGTGGATTTGGCGTGTTACGAACGAAGGAAAAGCGATCACGGCGGCTTGAGATTCGGACTCTGAAGAGAGTGACCGCGCTTGCTTCTTTCTTTCTAGTTGGTTGCTAGGGTTCGGGTTCTGGTGGACGTTTCGTGTGTACTCTGGTTCATGTATCTTGATTCAACCGTTATCCCCGGTCTTTTTACTTTTTGGTCGCTCTTAGTAGTAGCTGTTCAAACCTTTGGATTTTCCCTTCATGGATTCTTGCTCTTACTGTACTTTGTATTAATGTTTTTCAGCGCTAGATTTCATTTTCATTTGCGCGCGCTTTCACTCTACCAAAAGGATTAATTAATTCGTTGGATGACAGAACGTTATTGATATCGATCGTGGTTTTGGTTTCGTGTGGCCATTTGCTTTCTCACCTCGCGTATATTTCCGACGGTAGACTCGATGTAGAATCTTCACTTTATCAAAGTGTAGATGGCATTCGGACTCTGTAATTATATAGATCTACTATAAACATTCAGCCTTCGTGCTAGGCCAGATCCGGTACATGGGGTCCATTCGCGTTCTTTGTGTTACATACTTGCCTAGAGAAGCTTGTCATGTGGAGCACCTTCTCGTTCTCGCAACTTACGCTTGACAGTCCAAATTAGAATCGAGTTATGTGTATAACGGAAATATAGGCGTGGCATATTCCGTGTACCATGTCGTTAACCTACGTTTCTCCGACTTGGGGGAAGACCTTAATGCTAACTGAATCAGAAAGGTGGATTGGAACTCGGAAACATTGCCGCTGTGTATTAGAGTTCAAGAAGAATGGGATTGGAGGGGGGAATGGTACCGGGACCGTCGACAGTTTGAAGGGTTTGGGACAGAGCTCCGCGACAATGTGAATCAGTGTTCAGATGATTTCTGTCTCGTGAGTTGATAACGAAGATCTGTGCCGAGTCGATTGATATTCTATTCTGTATGAGGACTAGACCGTTTGAGGACGTGCGCGTCCACTAACCCTACACTAATTGCTGGATTACAGATCTTCCACGTAAGTAGTACGAGTATGCGGCTTTCTTTGGTTATATGTCAGTCAGGTATTTCTCATGTTCGAGGCCTCAACTCTGTTTCGGTGATGGCTCGTTTGACTAGAGGGTCGTAATGAAACTTACTCTGTCAGGTATGCGATAACCCACCGGATGCTCCAGTATCTGTATGCCAGCGTTATCGGGGTTTCTCAGACTATGTTCTTTTGTTAGACACCGGAGGTGAGGCTATGTAAAAGGGTTTCTGGCACATGGTTGGGAATGTGTGAGTAATAGGTAGCTCCATCTTGCTGGTTCTTTTCTTTGATATTGTGGGGCGTGGTGGAGTGGTCACCTCGATTTCGTGGGGAATGGGCTTGGAGCTTCTGCGGGGACGTTATCTGATAGCCACTTATGACTCTCGAGACCTTGCTCCAGCGGATCAGGTGGACTTCGCGTGTGCACCGGACTTGAACTTGCTCCAAAAGTCTGGAATAGCCGTTGGGGAGGCTGATACTAGATATTCAGGGATACTGATACTTAGTAGTAGTACTCGAGTTAGCGTTACTCTTGTCAAATACCTCTAGGCCTATGCTCCCCATGGTAGCATACACATCGTCTATCGCCTCGTGGAGACGATGACACTATATGAATAGGGGCCAAGAGACCAAACTGGGATATCGGATATGTCCGGTGGCAGTGTGATTCCCGTTGTCTTTGCTTGCTAGCGACTCGAAACACGAGTGGGCCAGATGATTTCCCTTGACTTTTTCCAGCGGTATGTAGTTCTAATAAGGGGTACGAAACCTGCTGGTAGCCTGTTATTCGCTGCTCAAACGAGTCACACTGACAGCAATGTCTTTTCAGAAACCCCCGACCTAGGTCTTGACCGTTCCATCGGCTCGTTCTCACCGAGGCACGGACTCATGGTTATCTAGCTAAGGTCCTATTCAAATACTGTCTATCATGTTGGGGTCCTGTTAGACCCAGCCCTAATAGCTGGTATCCTCAAGCGCATTCTTCTCGTTTGTTCATGTCACGGTGAGTCAATCGTGCGATGTAAGTCGACTTATTTGCGCTACAAGCCCACAAAGGTTCTTTTGAAACGAGAAGAACCACTGATAATTAATTTATACCCCTTGACGCAGATAAAAAAGATAGCTATGGCGCTCGTATGCCTAGTCGGCATTTAAGCAGGGTTGAGTACAACCAGAACATACCATGGGAAAGCTAGGTACGTGTACCGCCCAAAGGCGGTGTTCAAGATTCAATCAGCCAAGTTGCGGGTAGTATGTAACACCCACACCTGAGACCAAGCTATGAGCAACATAGATCTCGACTTCTACGGTACTTTAGTTGGTAGAGCGTTCTTCGCAAGCGGGATCATGAGCCAGCTCGCCGTCAGTGAGTATTGAAGCCCATTCTCCTTGGTACACAGCTCTGAAACTCGTGTTAAACAGGCTTAGTTATCCGATCGATATTGTGCACCGCTGTATCAGGGATCAGCCCTCAGCATGTACAATCTCATGGTTGCGTACGAAGGGACATGGCTCCGGATATTCCACTAGGAGACGCTATTACTATCCGTCTCAAGTGGCGATGGACTTTTTGTTCGCTTACGCTGGCCTCATCTTCAAGTAAACGAAACTAATACTCGTGCTAGCTTTATCGCTGCTATATCGTATGGGAGCACAAGTGGTGGATCGTCGTACTGCCCTTTCTGACATACCATGGAGCCATTGGTATAACCATCATTCTAATGGAGGGTCTCTTCTATTGACCGCAGTTGACCTGCAGCTTGGTACTCGGGTATTCTTATCTCAAGAAGCCAACCCGTGCAAGCCAGCATCTCGGTATGGATGTCTCTGACTGTCGTGCCGAACGTTATGGCCACTTTTTTCATCACCTTCTGGTTAATGTGGGCTCGTCGTACTTTCGCATCAGCTCTCCCCAACCAAGACTTGACCAGCTACTCGCATCATCTCCATCCTCGTTGAAGCACCCACGCCCTTAACAATCTTTGGGTTAGCTGTTACAATGATCTCGTCAACCAATCCGGCCCAGAAAACCACAGCTAAAGTTTTGAACTGGTACATCGTCAACCAAACATTTGCTCTTGTGCTTGGTCGCTCGCTCTGTGAATAGCTGCGAAGATTGTTACTTCATAGATTTGTTCAATTATTATATTGTCTAAGAGTTAAGTCATAATATAATGGATTTATGAAAGAAATGAATATAGGAAATGGTAGTAATGTGGTTGGGGGGTCGACGCAGCGAGGTAATCCTCGCGTCCAGTCGAAGGTCGTGAAGCCGATGGTTATGGAGTCGGGTAACCCCTTAACTTCGGCATCACTGTACTACCATTTCCGTTCGCTAGAGGAGTGGGTGGGTGGGTGAGAGAAAAACTGTAGTATCTGTGGAGAATTTGGTGAGTGAGAAAAAGGATTTGGGAAGCTGTTGTTGCCAACGAAGCAGCGGTCTGATAGAGCCAGTCCGTTCGTTGAGAGCCTCTCGGATGTTCATTGTTTGTCTGTATTTGAATCCGGGGATCTCGCTTGCACAAAATACATGCTCCGTACACTGCGTCCATGTCTGTCTAACAGCTATGCTTCTCCTTTGCGGCAAGTACATTGCCAATTTGAATCATCCACAGCTCGCGAGGCTGATTATTCATCATATGACGGTTGAGCAGGAAATTTATCCGCTGATGATTATCTTCCGAGTGACGACCGGAAGGTCTTGGATGATGAAGACTCCTCAAACAGAGGCTGCGGCCGTGTCGAACCCGATTCGTTACTCATGCCTACGAATAACCAGTGTGAAGGCCACAACTGGGGTAGTCGCGCACACTAGTTCGAAGAGGGGGAATTCTGGCGTGTCTCGATAAGGTGTGAGACGAAAGGCAGTAGGGTTGGGTGTGTAGTAAGAACAAAGGTGAACTAGTGAGACGCTGGATACTCCAGCGGGAAGATCTAGAACCCTGAGGCGAATTCCCCAGGTTTTAGTTTTATATTAAATAATAATGGTCCGGGCGCATAGTAGGACAGGGCCGAAGGCCAAATTGTCAGTGAAAAGAAGCATATTATACTTTGAGTCTTCTGAAGGGCGCATCGAGATCCCCGAGCAGGCGAGATGCGTTCTCCACACCAGTCGTAGCTACAAAACGGCACCAGATCGGGCTCTCCGAGTCAAGTCAACACGTAAGGGAATGTGATTTGACTTCATCTCCGGTTACTAGATAGGCCTTCCTCAAACATTGTACATCAAACCACAACTAGTGGGATTCCAAGATGACTCTGGCTCAAATATACAGCCTTTGAATTTGATAGTACGCCGAACCGATTGCGTGTACATCTCGGTTATGCGACCAAATTTGGACGTACGGCAACGGTTCCGTTCGGTTCGCGGACCATGTCGGGCGCTTATTGGCATTGATAATAAGAGAAGGGCCTAAATATAGTTCAGATCTGAAATATGACTGATCTTACATGGTGGTTCAACTTTTTGCATTTAAAAGATACACACATTCCACAGGCCCATAGTAACTTGTCGGCACATGAGACAGTGATTAGTATTGCGAGATTTAACGCTGTCTGAAGGACTGTTACATTCGACACCGATGACCTCGACTCGGAGGACGTACTGGCCAGGCTCCAAACAATCCGGAGCTTTGAGCGACACTCTACGCTTACTCTTGATGAGTTCTCAGAATCCAGCTGCGGATTCATACGGTACATTTTGAACCATGCTGCTCTGTCGCGCATCAGGAACCTTGGCGCTAAATACCGGAAGTTAAACAGCTTGGGACGTGGGTCAAGTAGAATCACAAACAGATATGCGAGAATGAGATCTCTGTAATTGCCACCGCTGGGGTCTGCGTTGGTCCAGGTGGGATCTTTGTTTAAAGTCGCGTGCCATTCTGTGTTAGGTTTGCGCCAGCGGGCACCGAAATCACTTGTTGTTAGACTGGTTCTTGTAGTCGAATTATGCTCCCATTGATGATGTCGTTGGGTTAGACACCACTAACTGGCTGTAAATGTCAATCAGTGAGTATCAAGAGTAAGCAGCTCAGATGTTTCAGGACCTACGCCCATTTAATTGAGGGACCCGGATGCCAACGGTATGGCCTTGCAAGACTCCGTCTGGGGTCGACAAAAGTTAATGAGTGAGCGCCATCATTGAACAGGCTTGATATAATCTTCAGCGAGATGCGTTGGAATACCTACTTGGTCGAAGACGGTGTGGAAAGCGGTTAAATGAGTCAATCTGGGGAGCGCTTTCATCTTAAAATGGTATGATATATAAATGGTTAAATGGGGATTCTTGACGCTCTTGTCGGCTGCTTGTGCTTGCAGACTGTGTTAGTGATGACGAGTTTAAGTTCTACCGGAAAGTCTCCAGTGTTTGCCACGAACACAAGGGCTAGTGTTCGGCGCCTACCACAAGGTACTAAGAGAGAAGAGCAGAACACCCAGGAGCTTCAGCTAAATGGCTTCTATGATGCTCATGGGATATATTCAAGCTTCTCTACCACTACGTATGGCTTAAACAGGCCGCCCCGTGAATCAGAATCCTCAAGTTCGAGCTCTGAAGGTGACTCCCTCAAACCCTAGACACGGATTTTAAGTACAACTTGCTCAAGGAAGAGGTCCAATGGCTGAAATTCAGTATGGGGACCCACTGTGCACTGTATAGGTGGATAGGCACATACTCATGAAGCTGTGGGCACGTCTCACTAGCAGTGCAACATAGGCAAATAGCTTGAGAGTATCTGTGATGTGCTCCTAACGATATCGCTCAAGCTGCCATGCATACTATTGATGTATACTATGATTAAGATGCTTCTCCGGCACAAGAAGCAAAGTTGGGGGCTACCTAGAGGTGGTGGTAGTATATCATCATGGCTCAAGTAGATCCACCGAGACGATACCGCCATCCTGGAACATATAATAGCATATAATTTGCCTATTTTGGCTTCGGGATACCGATTAGCTCCTCATGCAAAAGCTTCCAGAAACGGAGAAAGGATAGGATTTATAAGAATTTCTTGACGCAAGGAGGCACTCCTTTATGTCGGTACAGTCTTGTCAAGACACAGCCTGAAACCGAGTTAAGAGTACCGTGGGCCGAAAGATATCATATGCTAGGTCAAGCCGCTATAGTGATTGTTTTCTGGCCTGGGCGGCATTTGGCCGGCACCGGACTCTGTCGTCAATCTCAAATGTTCAGACCCTATGTAGTACCCAAGCTTCGGGTGTTGTTGACTTTTGATTGCGCTCGTTCTTCATTGGTCCAGAGGCGATTCTATCCTATTCTATCTGCACCCTTGCTCAGACGTTCAAACCTGTCCAAACCAAACTTCTTAACTTATCCATAATTAGGTGGATCGCTACTAATTGTCATTCATATTTTTCCCATTGTCTGACCCAGCTGAAATGTGGTTGATCCCCAGCTCTGCCTGTTGCTTATTCGCCTACAGTCACACAGAGTCACTAACAGTCACAAATACTGAACATCTGTCTTGTGTCAATCGAGGGGCGGGTACTTGATGTCGACATGGGGTTTTGTTTTTAAGAATGGGCAGCCAGTGCATTTGAAGCGAACGGCGCAGATCTGGGCCCGGATGTTTGCTAGATCACCGACGCTGTCATAGCTGTCAAAGCTTGTGTGTATCGACAGGTCCTTTTGAGTTTCAGGGCTGCATTTGATCAGGAGTAGCAAGGTGGGCTAAGTCATGTACGTATGAAGGCAGCTTGCTTTACCTCTTTTCACTCGTATTCGCCTGTCCATGTAACCAATGTCTTGTCTATTCTTCAGAAGAACTAGGCCCTTTGAGCGAGTATTATTCAGAAACAAATACCTGTCCTATCAGAAGGCTATTGGCTCCATCATGATAACCCGACGTTCACGGGTAACTTAAATGCCTCACCAGCTCAGGGTGTGTCCCAAATCTAAGTGGTCAGGAGACTTGAACCAATCTTGAATGGGTTCTCCGGCGCTCATCCAATGGACTTCGACTCGGAGTCGAACCTGATTGGTTGTTCGCCATATCCATGCCTCACCGCCTTAAGCAGCCTTAAGCCCATGCCCTATCACGCGGGAACCGTGGCGTTATCGCATGACCAGACTCAGAAATGGACAATCATCGATTACGCATGTACCTCCGCCGCCCGAACGCGACTCGGAGCAGATGTCTTGTAAAGATGATGGTTCGCACATGGGTAGGAACGACAGCTGCCCTAGATGGTCAGAGGATATCGAGGTTTGTATCGAAACGACACAACTCGTAGACAAGTAAGGCGTGGACATCCCGGACTGAAAAGAAATGCCCGTGCTCAAAATACATCATTAGACAGCTGGCGGTGAAGCCGGGCAGGTGTAGGATACTTGTCAGGTTTGTTTTTAATGACTTGGAAATTCGGTTCTTGCAGAAATGATTGCTGACTACTTCTGAAAGCTACTCCGATGTGTAACCTTTTACGACGCGGTTTCCCTTCGATTGAGCTAAGCATTGATAGAGAAGGGTTGAAAAGTATAATAAATAAATTTCAGTTTAGTATTTCCGAGTCAGACAGGTATTCGGAGTTCTAACTGCAAGTCTGTGCGGCCTGGCGTATGATCATAGTACATAGCATAGATCGACGTTAGATTGTGGTCCCGGACGGGGTGGCAATGATGACACCCGCCAAATTTTGTCAGCAGCACCAACTTGGCCAGTTTTACTTTCGCCGCATTGACCTTTGCTTCAGCTATTTCCCTGAAGTTCGCCAGCATAACCTTGCCTGTACCACAAATCACAAACTATCTGACCCAGATCCCAGAACAATCAAATCTTAACCTAGTATCCCGCAGGCAGATCAAGTGTCGAATAGTTTACACATTAATGATGACAAGTACACCCATGTTGCAATTGGAAAAAGACGCAAGCTCAGCACTCGAGTAGCTTGAGATGGCGGAGAAAATATGTCCGTATGTATTTGAAATCGTCCCTTCAGGGACCAGAAAAAGGAGGCTATCGAGAAGTTTGCGGAAGCAAGGAACAAATAATTGAACACTTTCTATTGGAGTCTCGACTGACCCTCAGGCTGGTTCGCGCGCAACTGAGATTGCCTCCAGGAACAATATAACTTACCGAAATATCTCCAGCACTCTCGAATCGGTTGTTGTCGGCTTTATGCGATATGCTGTTTACGATTGGTCCATTGCCCTTTGGAACCCAGCGCCAAATTCCCCAATGTTGAAAATATCTGGTTAAGACTACACGTATAGATACGCCTCGCATGTGGAACGAGAACAAGTCTGTTCACTATAGAGCTACGACCTCTCTTGAGCTCAAAAGAATATAAGACAGTATACTTATAAGAGGCCGGCCTCGGTCTCCCAAGTCCCGATTCTTGATGGTGACCGTGGCGATCACCAACTCATCGCTCGTTATGGGTTTATTATGGCGCGAGGCGGCAGCAATTCCTGTGACCTCTGGTTTTTCGCTGAATGGACTTTCAAGCTGTGAAAGATACTCAAAAAGTTAATCTATCGTCAGTGGGCGCCGGCAAGTCAATCGAGTTGAAATCCACCAATTTCTATCTCCAATTCATCGATTTTTAAGCTCGAAAAAAGTATGAGTAGGTTCGAGATAGGTATCCCGTTAGAAGTTACTAGTGGTTACCACATACGCTTACTTGACGCTTACTATTTGCCATGAATATGCGAACAACTAGTTCGACCCCAAACAAGCAAGTTGAGCGATAAACCGAGGAAAATTAGGCTGTTAACTATTCCCAGTTTGCCTTATTTTTCTCGAAAACTAAAAGCATAATAACGGTCAAATTCAGGGCAAAAGATGAATCTCAACAGATTTCTTACTCGTCCCATCAATTGCCAAGTGATCTTTTGTATGAACTATGTACCGTTTGTGTCAAACCATGATAGGGTTTCCACCCCATTTCTCATTCCCAAGATCTCAGATCCCTCACCGAGAGCACCGACCCTTGTTCGTCAGGATTTAATAAAATGACCTACTTTGAGAGCACGTCCCACCACACCCATCTCTTTCACCTCTCGACGCCTCCTATCCATGACACGCCCAGCTCGTCCCAATTACAATGTTCGCACAACCTCGGTTTGCGATCTTGGTCAGAACACGAACACCGATCGTTCAGTGACCTCGTCTGCGGCGAGAACGGGTCGAAAGACGTTCAAGACCGACAGAAATGAAGCTATCTGGCCAGAGTTCCTCGAGTCCTGGCTCCTTCAAGGTTAGTTACTCTGTTATCAACGCTTTCCGCACGTCGTAATCCAAATTTCTGCATGTAGGCATCCTGCGTTATAGTCCTCCTCAGTCCCGAACTGGGAGGTCCAGGACGCGGCTGCAGCGGTTCCCTCGACGAAATAAGATGATATCGGAATACATCTTCCGCAACACTGGGAGGTACCGTACCGCCAAGCAGGTCGGTAGCCGCATTCAGCAGCTGCGCTCGACATGCAAGGATCCCTTGAGTAGGTTTATATACACGCTGCAGACATCCACAATCTTATTTGTCCACTCAGTTAAGAGACACCTTACCGACCTTGGCCGATTTAACTCTGAAAGCGACAGCGAGGGGTCTCCAAGCCCTTCTCCATCCCTTCATCCTACACTTTCCCTCGAAGAGTCCCTGGAGCCTGAGCAGGCCTTCACCCCCTACTCATCCTGCTCACCTTCCGCCTCGGACGTCACGCTCGCTGACAGCTCCCTTGCCGTTGCTCTCCAGGTCACCGTATGCGACCGGGAGGATTGGAGTCACCGTGCTGGTCATGCACCTCGCTTCTACTTGGACCTTGACGCCGCCTCTTCCATCGCACCCCAGGTATATAGCATACATACCACATCCTGTTCGCATCTTCAACTATCGCCCACTCTCGTACTCCGGTGGGATGCTCTTCACTCCGCAAGCCCGTACGAGGTCGCTTTTGAAAGTGTCAATGGCGCAGGCTCTATCGCCGCTGTCTCAAGTGAGCTGGTCACCCCGGGAGGCTCATTGGAGGAGCTTTCCAGTGCTATCCCTGAAGCTATCTGGAGGAGAGTTATCGAAAACTACTGTGAGTTTGCTTTTCCATCGAGCCTTTTGCCTCGGAGGACTAATTTTGCTATGCTCTAGCGAATACAAACGTCTTCGTTCAGAGGATCACCTCCGTCGGCGAATCACCTTTCCTATCAATGTCCATTGAATACTCGATATCAGTGGTGTCTCAATCAAACGTTTCCTCTCCCTCTGAGCTTTCCCCCGGATCTGGATTCAATCACGACGGCAACCCGTACCACCAGTCGTTCGTGCAGAGCTACGACTCGTATCCTTCTCCAGAAGTTGTGTCATTCTCGGGCCCCCAATCCCTCGAAGCGCTCTTGCCTTTTCCGCGGTCCATCGATCGGCCATATGCCAGCATTGTTCCAGAACTGGAACCCCCGCCATATGTGGACCCTTGGGATCTTTCGCTGACGACGCCATTCTCCACCCTCCAGTATCCTCCTAGTACGTTCTTGCTTTAACCCTTTCCTGTGCGGATTCTTTCATCATACTACCTATATTTTGGGATTGTTGTCACTGTTCTGGGTCCAATGTTTTCGCTTTTACTTTTATGCATACAAACCTTCTTTTCTTGTTCTTGTAAATTTGTATCTTGTCATGTATTGCTACTAATTCCCTTCTTATGGGCTGGGGGATATCCCTACAAACGTATTCGCCGCGTGCGGTGGTAGGCATGGACTTTATCGAACTATTCCATACATTCAACTCTCAACTTCTCTATGCGCAATCCCTTTCTTTTATCTTGGACGTTATCCTTCTATCTCTCACCGTGCTGTGATATGCACACCTCCCGCTCGTAACAAGTTCACCATGTATTTACTCTAGAGGCGGCTCGTGGTAGCCGCCTTCGTTGTACTTGAAATCATCGTCGCAAGACACATTATCGAAGCTTGATGCTTCCCATCGAACTACCTTTCCGTGCACACATTTATGTTCACATGAAACGGATTTTCAAAAAAGTCACGAGTGGTCGACGTCACCTTCACCATAGCCATCTGATCGTTAGAAGAATGCCTAACGAAATGAAAAATTCCCTACTACTACTACTACTACTACTACCATGCCTTTGCCTATGCCGGCCGATCGACTGCATTGACCTCCGTGCCAATACATGGGCTGCTCGCCAAAAGGTTGGAGCCATATACTGGGATAGTACCTGGAGAGACCTGGAGCTGGTGTAAGTAACCGACCAAAGCCCCAATCACGAATCACCAGATTCACGTCGTTTGGCAATTCACGGACCATATGATACGTTTTTGGCGCTTCGCATTTTATGTGCACGAGGTTGCCCACCTGCGAGCATCTACAAAGCATTACTGCTTCCAAGGCTTCTAGTCGATATGGGCAGGGGCCCGTGGCTTGCACCCCCTGCCGCGTGCATTGATTCTATCACTGCTCACACAACTGGAAAGCCGCAGAATATCCAAGCCAGTGGGCGCGTAGACTATGTGAGCCATCGTAGGCTATCGTTATTCAAAGGCAAGCGATGACTCCTCCCGAGGCCTTGGACTTCCCTCTAATTGAAATTGCGGCTATGACAGATAAGCTCAACTCGGGAATCAGCTTTGCCTTGCCACCTCTGGGCAAGGCGGAGGTAGATAGGTGTTGATCTAAATCCAATACATGGGATGGCATCATGTTGACAGTTGGCAGCACTTTCAACCACCTATAACTAGAGTCTGGGCGGAGCCTATAGCGTCCCATCTAGATTTGGCGGAGAGAGTATACATGCTTACCCTGTATTGTTCGCGGGAAGGACCAAACAGAAGTAAAATAGGAAATTCAAAGGCGCGATTCGGAGTCTGTGGCCTCACTTCTTTATTCTGGAGCCATTGACCTCGTTCTATCGTAGTGTCCAACGTTGCGCATGAGGCTTACAGTAAGTCTATAGGCGCTTCTCCAAGGTCCTGGCCAAGAAGACGGGACGGGGTGCTCACCAATAGTTCTCATAAGATGGATATTAATCAGTGTTCCTGGCCCAAGACACGGGAGAGTTGGTCGAACCAAATCAAATTTCGATGTGCCGCAGGCCGTGTGCTATGCATGTCTGTATGGGCCTTTAACAGCCGTTAACCAGCATTAACCCTGAACAAGATTTCCCCTAAGGGCTTTCTTTCAGATGTGGCGTTTGACGGTCACCCGTCGGCCGCCTGCTGTAAGTCGCAAGAAGGTTTCCTAGAGCTGCGATTAGACTTGTGAAGTTTGCTCGGGGATACTACTGATTGGACTGAGTGTTTTTAACCGCACTGAAAGGAGCTGGAAGGTCCTTGAGACTGTATAAGCAGCGCGAGGACTCGGGCTTCAGGCATCAGGGTCAATCTGACCTGATCTGTCCACAGATCCAGACGCGTCCGGCCATAAAGACTTCGCGGGACTGAGGCGCTCGGCGATCTGAGGGCGCATTGTCCCCGAGCTTATAGTACCACCCTCGTTTCAGAGTAAAAATGTCTCGCGCCAGGAGACTGCCTAGGGGCCGCTGAAAAGGGAATCTGTAATCGTTTGTAAGCGTCAGAGTAGCAACAAACGACTGCGGTTTGCTGCGGTAAGAAACACTTACTTCCATCGTACCGACGAGTTTGCCACGGCCACCGCTTCACGTCCAAGATAGACTTACGGGATGCAACAATCTCCCAGTAGGCAGAGCCTCGCATTGGTTTTAATTTCGTGGGCAGAGTTCGTGGATCCCAGAAGCTGACAAGCTGCCACTGAACAGGAGCAAATCAGAAGAAACGCGAAAGACTGAGTAGATCTTGCCGGCTGGGGTGAGTGGCGTTGTCCTACATGCACCAACTGCAGAAATTGAATATTCCATGGAGGTTATGACATTTTCCGACACGATTAAGAACTCCGGTGACCATATGTACGGCGTCAATAAGCGGCAGAGAGGCTGAGTCAGTCCGAAGACCGCGGCGTAAGTATTGGGGAAAATATTAGCACTTATCTCTCACATGATGATACGTCGCAAAGCGATGGTCGCAGGATAATCGCGAAGCCCAACGGCTGAATGCTTGGGTGAAATTCCAACCATGGCGACAGTAGCTGAGACAGAAGCTGCTGCGCATAGCAGAAAAATCCGAAATCCGAGTCGTCAAGGACTCCTTTTTTCAAGGTATGTCGTTTGCCTGATCAAAGGCTAGCGCTTCAAGAGCCTCATCTGGCGCCGGAGTTACTAAAAAAGAACCGGATCAAGAGTAAAGCGCCTAGCCACCATACTGCAAAGCCCGTATGCACGGAGACTCACAGAAAACATGATTTCAACTCTGGCCTCTGAGCTTTCCACATCAACCTGAGTTCGAAAATGTCATCTCGCTAAGACTCGACCTGCATTGACTCACCTGTGGCCGAACTGACTCTGAATCCAGGTCGATTACTCATCCCCCGAATGTCGATGACTAAACATTCGCCTCGGAAGCTACATTAAGTGCATTATATTCATTTTGGTGTCATTTGCGGTCCCATACACTCACTTCTATCAGGTTACGGTGCCCAATTAGTTACAAGACGTTTATTGTCGAAGTAAACAAGAACAAGAGGCAAATTCGGTGGCTGTCCGGCGCGTGGCCTAGGTCAGCCACGGGGCAAACAGAAACAAATAACTGCGAGACGGGTTGCACCTTCCATCTACCAGCGTCTACAGTTTCTACCCATTTCTCAACGATTTAGCGTCACAACGGGCTCCTGGAGGGAGATATAGGTAAGTCAATGTCGCTTGAGGCTAGCTACAGGCTCTGATTACTTTCAATCGGCAGCAGGCGCAACAGGATCACAGTTCTTTGGCGACCAATGCGCGAATCAAACCATTCATTTCCGAACCAGAATAAGGCATGTGTCTGTATAAACTCCCAACTATATGACAGGCGAGGTGGGTAGATATGTCTCTGAAGCTCCGGAATATCCAAAATTCGGGAGGCTAACGACTATTTTGCAGCTCTGGACACGACCGCACCATTGCCACTGTTCAATTCTTTGACTCATCTCTCATATCTGACCTCAACCTCGCCCAGGATCCGGGAAATTATGACCCAGGATGGCGGTCTAGAGCGTCTAGTTCGCATGCTGCATGACTACTGTATATCACCCACGCCGCCAGAGAATCCGTCCTTGATCTATGGTTTGACTCCACCCAACATCCGGCCACCGAAACCAGTGCCAACTTTAAACCCAACATCGTTCGATAAGCATGCCGCCTACCGGTTCTCTCTCGCTTTCCAGTGTGTCGTCAACATTGGAGTCAGGGGGAGTGAACACATACGTAGTCGCGTCGTCCAGGCTGGAACTTTGGATGTCGTCGGCTGTGTACTGGAGGCCTGGTTAGCAAGCAAAGGCTTTGCTGTTGGTCCCAGCTCTAGCGCCACTGGACTTCCCAGGGAAACCAGGGAACAACGCCAGGCTAGAAAGGCCGCTCAGCTCGAAGCACGCCAGCGGGAGGAAGCTGCCCAATTACAGAAAGCCCTGCAACGACAACTTATGATGGATCAACGACTTTTACGACAGGAGAACAGGACAGTGAGGCCGGTGCGTTACAGACTCGACTTTTATGTGTTATATTGTGCTAATATCTCATATAGGACGATGCTATGGACATCTCTGCAAGCCCGTCGCCAGGATCAGGCTCATTGATCGATTCATCATCGCATGCCTCAACTCCAGGTGCCAACAGCGACAATGACATGTCAACAGACAACTCTATGACCACAACACCTCAAGGATCCGGTACTCCCACAAGCTCTGTTGTCATTCCAAACAGGGATCGCTCTGGGACGCTCACTGGTCGGCCTTGGGCAGACAACAGTGCTTCGACCAGCCGCCATCGATCTCGGTCACACCGGAACAACGCTTCCTCTACTACTTCAACCGATGTCTCGCGTCCAGAGACAGAGACAGAAGATGACGGCGACGCAGAAGCAGATGTTGATATGGACGGCGGAGATTCATCCCAGGAACGGGCACCGCGGCGCATTCCCCTCACCGCCCGACGGCCAGTGGGTATCGTCTCCGCCGACCAGCCGCCGGACCCAGATGCTCATATCATTGTAACGGATGGCGGGGTTGGTGTAGGTGTCGATGTAGAGGTTGGGGTTGAGGATGGCTTGGTTTCACTTGGAAACAATGATGATTTCGCGATGGGTGCTCCGCCTGGGGCACCTGGGGCCATAAATGACGGGCCACCCGCCCACCCACTCATCCTTGAGACTGGGCGACGCAGGAACACTATCGACGCACCAGACGTTACACCGCGTGCGGGGTTCATTGGTTTACCCGGAGTGACAGAACCCAGTACCATCCAAGGGGTGCATAGTCAAGCAACAGGAGCGCAGATCGCAACCCCCATTGCCCATCAGCGAACAGCGACGATTAGAGGGCGGCACAACGATCTCACTCCAGGTCCTTCAGCACACATGCTGAACCGGACCAGCAGCCACTACCGTGAAGTCGAATCCGGGCCATATCGTGACGAAGATGTACTGCTTGGTCTCCAGCTCCTTGCATACCTCAGCAAGTATCCGCACGTCCGACAAGCGTTCTACAAACCTCGGGTTACTTTCCATCCTGCGAGTGTCAACTATACAGGCGCGCGTGCCTCCACAACCACGATCCCCCCGCCTCCAGCGCGAGAGAAGGAGAAGCAAAAGGAATCGACCAGTTCGGTGAAGGATGGGTCAAGCTTTTTCAGGACATTCACCCAGGCAGCAACTGGGAACCGGGGCAAGGAACGAGCAGTGACCGCACCGCCATCGCAAACTAGACAAACGAATGTATTCTCCCTCGTCGAGCGTTTCACCTTCAAGCCCAGTTCAACCGAAACCGAACTTCCCAACCCTCCGCCTCGCCTACCACCTGAGATCCAGTATTGGGCAGGTGTCATCATGAGGAACGCTTGTAGGAAGGACGACAGCAGAGGTGGGATCCGGCAGTGTGCAAACAGTGAGTCTACAGTCATGGCAGGGTCTATTAAACAATCTAATTCTTTTTTCTTTCAGTGCTATGCGGTCGATGGGAATCCTATCCCAGGGAATTCGCCAAATGCAGAAGGTGTCGGAAAGCCAAGTACTGCGGGAAAGAGTGTCAAAGTACTGCCTGGAGTGAGGGACATCGCTTTTGGTGTAGTGCGAGGGATACAGAAGAAGACGGACCTTTGGATCACCATGGGCCCGGGATCCTGATCAACGGCGAGAGTAACAGTTCTCCCGTCGCTGTGCAGGTGGCGTCCAGTGGTTCACGCTCTGATCGCCGGGACAGGGAACGACTAGGGCGGGAACTTAGGGGAGAAGGGAGCGACTATTCGTCGAGAACAACGCGGCCGGCAGGCGGATCCGGAGCGTCTGCTTCAGGAACCTCACGCATTGAGGGGATGAGTCGGGAAAGAATTGTTCCATCGCATGGGAGTGGCCGGCAACGGAACCATCGAGCATCCTCGAACACGAACACGAGCACCACTACCAACACCAGCACGGCCATCGGCGGGACAATTAACAACTTTCTAGCCTTTGCGGGACGGCCAGCTGACAACTCGTTTGAACATCACCCAAACTCTTTTCGTCGCCGTGCGGAGACGATAACGCCTGCACATGTGGGTAGAGAAGATGTACCACCGAATGTGGTGGTGGAAAGGAATGGGCGGGCCCACCTGGATACCAGGTCGGTAGACCCCTTGCAGCCCGGACCTTCGCGTCGGGGTGGGGTGGGACCTCATCGCACAAACCGAAATGACGGGGATTCCGAAGACATGGTTCTGGGGTGAAAATATGTGGTGCCTTGAACGAGCCACCAACACCCCTCAAGCTCCATCGGCTACACATTTGCTCTAGCGGGGCCTTTTGGTCGGTCACCTAACATATGACCGTGCGCGATGTGACCGGGGTTCTCGATGACACCTTGGCCGCATATCTTTGGTCCACATTTGGGATGGCGGAAATGGCTGCGGCCAGCGTATCATGGCTGGATGGGGCAGATGTTGCAATGGCGTTGGCTGACACGATTTAATCGGTGGTTTTGGTGGCTCGCTGGTTTTGGTTGTGTCGATTCTTTTCTCTTTACTCGTGTGGAATTTATGAACTTGATTGATCTCTGTAGTTTTCAGCCCATTTTTTATGTGTTCGACGCGATATGAACCGCTCCCTCCTCCCCTTCATTCTACATCCTAGTGACGACGACAGTTAGCGTCATGTCTATCTCGGTCATCACTTCCTCACTTGCTACGCTACGCACACATGCATTTAACGATATCATGACAATCAAACCCCTTTTTATAATCGGCGCAGTGAGGCATTTTTGTCTGTCTGTGGCATACATATCGTAGATCGTTGGCTGCTTGCTCGTTTCCCTCAGCACCGGTTCGCTCGTTATCTAGAGTAATCTAATCATATCTAATCACAAGAACCGCCTTGCTTCGCTACGGCATCCAGGAATTGAGGAAATATATTTCGGCGTTGCTCACAACAGACTTTGGAAATTTCCGCGTGTACGATACCGTTGTAGCTTGCTACAAAGTACATGTTGGAAGTAGAAACTGTAGGAAAGGCAAAGGTAAGCGCGCTAAACTGCGATAACAGCCGGCCCCAGATAGAGCGGTGTGACGGGAAGAGGGGTGTAATAAGCCTTGACTCGCACACTGGCCCCGCAGTGGATTAGGGCCAGTGCGAGAAGTCTCAGAAACAGTATCAAAGGAATGAAGAAAGTGGTCCAAACGGAAAAAATAAAACAATCAAGTACAAATAGAGCTAGGCAGTATCGTTATAGATATGAAGGGATATCTAATCTACTCGTGTTTCTCTCCAAGTCCAGACTCCACGGGGTAGGTTCTAGCTTCTGTCCTGTGAAAGTGTTATTCCTCAATCACCTCTATTCCGAGTCATCGTTGCAATGCACATTACTTCACTTGCGCCTGAGCTTGTGCAGCACATAGGCACCCAGGTGAGTATATCCCCAGTCAAGACCCAAGAGCTCTCTCATCAATCGAATATCGTTCAAAGGCTCAGGAATTTGATGTCAAGACCCTGCGACTAGTCTGCAAATGGTTCTCCGAGCTCCTTGTGGGACATGTTCTCAAGCGTCTTGTTATCTTCATGTCGGCTGACGAGCACGAGCGAGGGTTGCACATGCTCGAGACGCTCGCCAAGTCCATTGGCCATCCTGCCACGTACCTTACCACAGAGTTGGTGTTAAAGGCGATCTACGTTCCTCGGGACGATAAGGATAGCAAACAGACGATCTCGAGACTCAGAGGCTGTCTCGGACCTGCACTGCGGTCGTTACGCAACGTTGTGAATGTCAGGTATGTGGTGTTCACGCCGCTGATCCTTTCTCGTTTGGTTGGCGGCCTAGCTGATATGTACCGGCTGATAGCTGGTATGGGAGCTTGACGGATATGCTTTGGGCTCGCGAAGCAGTCGTCGATGCTTTGAGGCCGACCTTTGCATCACTTTCAGAGCTCAGAATCTCAGAGGTCCGCCTTCCGTCTAATCTAACGATTCTTGACGGAGCCGATATGAGGCATTTAACGTTTCTTGCCATCTCGACCGCTCAAGATGCGTTAGAGCAGCACATACTCCAGTCTCTCTACGCAATTTCAAGGACAATACAGGATTGCAGATCAACATTACGATGTATAGAGCTGGACGTGAGTCTGCGCTATTTCTTCCATAGGACATGTCGAGGGCTGGTTATTCAAGAGTACACCGGAACAACGGCTGAGCCGTCTGACTTGGAGGCGTTTCAGCACCTCAAAGAGCTCAAGTTGTCGATGGATCACATCCCCAAGAGCGTCACTCCAACATTGCCCCAATTCTTATCCCTTCGGTCGCTCGATCTGACACTAACTTCGGCTCGCTTCCTGTCAGGGACTTCAGCCTACTATAAAACGAGCACAAACATTTGGACGGCACTCGCAAATACCGGAATTTGTCTGGAGAAGATATCTACCAACAGACCATGCGGCGAACTCGTTAACTACTTGTGTTCGTACTCTAACGAGCTCAAGTCCTTAGCGATCTGCTCCCTAGGCCACAAACCATTGTCGCCTGATGGTCTGGCCATCGAGCTCTACAGTCGAGCCCTTCCGCTGCATGCGGAATCTCTCCAGGATTTGACCATAAACTCTCTAGGGGAATGGTGTTTTGGACGGTACCTGGAAGAAAGTATCCGGGGCTTGACATTTGTGAACCTCAAACGGTTCTCTGTCGTCGTCCTCGTCGCATACGACCCAGATTCAGAAGCACACTCAGATCCTGACCCGGACCATCTGGTGTGTCCCTGATCTTCTACATTCACGATTGCGCTGCTACAGGATGCTGACCATTTGAGTAGCGAGGCTTGCTGCAAATGGTTATGCAAAAGCACAATTTCCCTTCTCTGGAAAATCTGGAGGTTCGGGTGATAAAGCAAAGAGCCTTATCGATGCGTTATAATGCGACGTGGAGGACAGATGGGCCTGAGAGGGGGACACAAATGACCGCAGAGCGGATAGCTGCATCAAGACTTGCTCAGTATCGCTTTGCAGAGCCTTTGTTCTTTCAGTTATGGGTCGCTGGAGTCCAGTGGTACAGTCGGGAGGCGAAGCCTGAAGATGGATGGATGTGTTACTCGGTTGACCAGAAATTCAGCATCTAGAGTCTAGACCACGAAATGTAGCGCAATACTCCTCAGACATCTACTTTAAGTGCTTTCATCGACACCAGAGCACCATGTGAGCACCAAAGTTAGGGGCGGCCATGACATTGATAATGACGTCATGAATCAATCAATACGATTAATACGATTAAAGCGTTGCGGATATCCTGCTCCAGCGACTCAACACACACATCTATCTCTCCTTCAACAGCCGTCTCAGTTACCAGCGTAAAGCCAGATATCATCATGAGCACTCCTACCGCGAAAATGGGAAACATAGAAAGTGAGTGACCCACCTGCGTGGGCCAGCCTAGCCGCGCTGATCACCATGTTCCCTCTAGCCTCGCTGAACGAGGGCGGGAACTATCCTGCCGAGAATGATTGTATGATATTTTCCCTTCTCAATTTCCGAATGTTTGTAACAACAGGACGTATCCTACCCTTTTAGCCACTCCTTCAGGGGGATACGGCAGCGCGACGAACGTCTGGTCTAACAGAACCCAGCGTGGGGCCAAAGCTAAAGGAGACGAGGACTTTCACGGGTCCACAGGATTGGTCAATCAGTCGCTATCTGGCTCGGACCTGAGTCACGAAATTCAGGACGCGAAGCAGGGTCGTGATGGAGGTTGGCCAACGAGAGAGCCAAGTAATTGAGGGGCGGACGAAAGGACATCGTTTATCTTGACGGGTGACCGTACAGCAGTAGCCTCGCGCTTTCCAGATTCAGTTGTTGAAATGACAATCGCCTTTCATTCGATAGATTAGGCTCAGACCAGGAAGGCACCGGGATGTACGAAATTGAAGCACAGCACGGATAGCAGAATCATCAGCCCATCCAGTACAGCTGGAGGAGAACGTATGTTTGTCAGCGTAAAAGATTTCTAAAGTCGGATTTGGGCTTACTGAAGTAAACCTGATTATGGTCCACCGGGCTGTCCCACTCATCACCGAACTCTAGGACACGGTACACACACCTAGCAATATAATCAAATGTCAGCCGAGGAAAGGCGTTGAGAGATGTCGCTACGAACCGCACGAAAAGGAAAATGCTGCTGAGAATCACGGCCACGATCATGAATCGTAGTCTTCTACCAACTGGGTCAGGGGGTGGATCTTCTATGTGTTCCGTGTAGGTTGCGCCTCCTGGTTCCGCCGTGGAAGCGGGTGCCGAGCTAATGGCCGCATTGGTCGTTCTGGATTCTAAAGCGACGCCCTTTTCTTGTGATAGCTGCTTTTTTGAAAATAAGGATATTTTGGGCTGATTCCGATTGGTGGCTCCGTAGGGTATGTTCCTGTGGTAGCGTATGGCAAAGTCGGTGGCGAATGCAAAGTAGAATAGCATCATGGCTAGGAGAGTGTTGGATTAGCGTTGTGATCTAATGACGTGGCGCCGCAACAGACCTGTTTGCAGGACGACTCCAGCAAGCATAACCCACCCGCCCTGCACAACGCGTGAATTCGAAGACACAGGAGAATGGAAATGAATCCCCCTTACATTGCCTTCAGTAGCGTGGTTATCCAGCCGGTTTGATACTAGACTTCCACCCACGAGGTGAAGTAATAGGGCCAGGAGATCCTGGATGCAATGTCGGTCAGTGGCAGTCCACCGAGGTTGGGAAGAATGTACACCTACACACACAATGAAGATGATCCCATCTAGAAATGGTGGTGTGCACTTCAGTTGGGCCTGGGGTGGACGAAGATTAACATGGAGCCACGCACATAGCTTTGGGGACACCAGACTAAATCTTGGGCCAAGCATCTTCACTATCAGCTCGAACACAATAAAGTTGGCGGCCAGGATAGGTGTTCCAGCAATCAACAGCGAAATTAGTCTATAGTCCGACTGCTCAAACTTTCAAGGTTAGGCGATCTCCAACGAGTTTACCCACTGGATTAGATATGGAGCCAACTTCCGTGGAACCCAACTCGACCAAAGCCTGGCCGCCCATCCAAGAGTTTGCAGCATGCCCCCAAGAACGGTGGTTGGAAACATCCACCATACTCGAAAGCGGGCTGCCTGTGCTGTGTGGACGACTTGAAACTTAGTTAGACCCATACAGGAAGAGGACAAGGCAAATAGAGCATACATGTGGACAGAAAAAACAGTGTCGACATTGTCATTCCAACCCATCGACTTGGAATATAGTCATAGAGCAATGAAGGGTTACTGTTGAATGGGTCGTCATCTACATGGAATCCCGGAGCTACGAATAGGATGTCGTTAAATAATTTGGGCGGTGTGCCGAGATCTTATAGTATATACTCACCGGTAATTAGTCCGTCGTCCATAGCTTTTTTGCGAACAGGACAGAGAGTAGCTGCACATTCATGCCCACTGATGCGAGTGCTAATGTCCCTTCCCTGCTAGACCTGGTCATCCATTACTAACAATGGTCCGCTTGCCACCACGAGTCACGACATAGTCGATGAATGGGCCAAGCAAGCTATGCCAGACTATGTCGATGGTGTAAATGCAAATGACCATGCTTTGATGCGAAAGTAGGCATAATATGTGAGCTGAAGCCTGTTTTACTGCGACGAATCTCTCGCAGAACTGCCAAACTCTGGTAAGCCTGGTTTAGTGAACAGGTAGTATGTGCACATTGGTGGAATAACTTACGAACTAAGGAAGAATTTGCGTGAATACAGTGGTAGTACGGTCCTTTGTACGATTTTTTAGTGTTTGGCTCATATCACAAGGATTAGTAGACTTATTCTCATAAAAATTGCGCAATCTCATAGCTATGCGTTCTGGGATTTAGGAAACAACCATGATCTGTACACAAGGGGCATAGTTGAACCATTAAAAGCAATCCGCGTCAAGGGGTCAGAATTTGCCCAAATCGAGTCCTTTGTACAGCGTGACATGTGATGTGACACGCCTATTTTTGGCAGAAGAGCGTGACACATCTGGTGTCACGCTCCCTCAATCTACCAAGTATCTACAGTGAATTTTGAATTCTACGGTTTATAAAGCAAATCTCCCCATTATTTTTGTACAGGCAAAATGGGAATGCGATTGATCAATGAAGTAACAATAAAATTAAGCATTATCACCTGAATTGCTCTCTACAGACAGCTCAATCAAAACCAGAATTTCGCATCAAATGCCCCATTTGCGGGATAGCATCTTAAAACTGGGTATTATCGATTAGGCCTCAGTGTACCATATATACACTGCCATTATACCTATCGAATGGGGAAAAAATCGGAGAGAAAAGTGCAGAACTTGTTGAGGAATTCATCGTATAGTGCGAGTGTACAAGGGAGTGGCTGTGTACAAAGGACCGTACTACCACTGTACAGATTTTGTTTTCAGAGTTTATGGGATATTTAGATAGGTTTGAATATATTTCTTGCAGATTCTGGGGGAAGTCGCCCTTACTAGCACTACTACTAGTACTAGTAGTTTTTAAAAACGCGCTCAACGCCAAGTATGTCGGAGATCATGTCCGTGCGTTGGAGTCCGTTGCGATCAACGGCAACGGCAGGCAATCCCGGCTCTGCCGAAGTATAAGGCAGATCCACCGGAACGGAAGCCTGTGCCGTTGCCACAGCATTGGAGACAGCACCGAATCCGTTGGGTTGACGTTGCCGTGTGTCCAAGCCTTTGCTTGCTTTTAACTTTATGGAATCTGCATTTGCAAGAAGTCAGAGTGGATATAAACCAGTAGGGGAACAGGTTCACTGGCTTCTGGTTCCTTTCTCTTCAACCTTTCTATGCGAATCTTCTGCTGGAGCCGACATGCTTGACGGTGAGTGGAAAGGGCCCCTCCCTCGCCAAAGAAGCGCCCGCAAAGGTCACACTGTGGAGCGGGGATGGATCACCCTTGCCCCGATGTTGGTAGAAGGCATGAATAATATTGAGGGCCAGCACTGACTACACCGTTGGCCTTTGCGGGATTGCAGGAGCGTTGCGACCCTGAGAAAACGAACTCACGAGCCATCTCAACACACTGCCACCGTTCGGGTGGATTGGTCATGTTGCCTCCGGCGGCAACAGGCTTTCGGATGTTGAAATTAGTTCGGCAACGCCAGGCCGTTGCCCTAGCCATTCGGAGTTCTCCGACATAATTGTAAACCACTGTCACGGTGAGTCAGTCACATCTTTGTCAGCCCGTGTCACACCCGCGTTACATTCAGGCCATCAATATCGGACTCCGATTTCCCTTCAAAGGTACCACTGCGAACACGGTAGAGCTTAGGTAAATGCGAGCAGAAGGTCTTTGGCTGCTGAATACTGCGACACAGTCGACGCGACGATTCGTGAGCCAAGTTACATGCCAAGTGACGGCGGACGAGGTTGCCATATAATTAACAAGTTTCAAACCACACTTAGCTGGACACAGATTTCATGGTATCATTCTTTCGGAACCTGCTATCAACACTCAGCCGAGAGCTTTACCCAGTCACATTACTAGTATCGCCAAGTAAGATCTCCGTGATGTTACTATACCCTCGAGAGGATGCGCACATTAACGGGGTACAACCAGCAGAGTCCATGGCTCCTAAATCAATTCCCTTTGCCCGGGATAGAATCCTCGCTACTCCATCGTGTCCAGCCATGCATGCGTGAAAGAGAGCAGTCCTCCGATCCTTGTCCACTGCGTTGACATCAATCGCAGAAAATCCCAAGATTGCGTTTACAAGCCCTTCCTTCCCCCACGAGGACGCGAGGATAAGAGCCGTTTGTCCGCTTCCAGGTTCCGAGACGTTAATGTCGAGATCCCGAGCAGGTAGCAGGGCGCTCGACGCATCCTCGTGCTTCCGCTCCAACGCAACTATAAGCGGTGTCTTCCCATTTTTGTCCGCTCGATTTACATCCACCCCCTTCACTCGAAGAAGTCGCTTCACTATCACGCTCTTTCCCCACACAGCCCAATAGAACAGCGCCGTCCTCCCGCTCACATCCACAGCATTAACGTCCGCCTTAACCTCCAAAACCGATCCCACCACGCTCTGGTCGCCGGAGTGGCATGCGTACATCAAGGTCGTCCATCCCCTCGCATCGTGGGCGTTAACGTCGATGCCACCAAGCCCAATGAGAAGTTTGAAAATATCCTTGCGGTAGGAGAGCACGGAATACATGAGGGCTGTCATCCCGAATGCGTTTACCGCGTTAAGTTCCACTCCTTCCACACCCAACAGACATCTCACAACGTCTCTGTACCCATAACGCGACGCCAAAGTCAAGGATGTCTGGCCGTTTTCGTCTCGAGCCGTGATGAGTTCGCTCCGTGCTCGAAGAAGAGCGTTGACGACTCTGTAGGATCCGTAAGTCGATGCCTTCAACAGAATCGCATCTGCCTTCGGAGCAGTCGCCAAGACCTCCACCATTCCCGACTTGATAAAAACCTCCACGACACGCTGATGGCCACCCCCAATTGCCCCAAGCAATGCAGTCGAGTAGTCGCTAACAGTACCATCAGTTTGAGGTAGTAAGTTTAGCAGCATTTCGACGATCGCTGCGTGGCCAGCCAAAGCTGCACAGATCAGCGCTGTTTTTCCATTCTCGTCCCTAGTGCAGAGCAAGCCTCCTCCGTTCCAATTAAGGAAGACATACATACTGTCCGTGCACCCTCTCGCGGCGGCGTACATTAACGCTGCCATCCCTCCTTCGCCTGCTGTGCTGGGGTCGTAGCGCTGGGGCGTCTGAGAGAGCAATTGATGAAGGATTTCGGGAAAGTCGAACATCGCCGCGACCTGAAGAGGGTTTAGGTACAAGCCTTTCTTGTTTAGAGGGTAGTGACGACACTCCTGTACAAACTCGATCACAGCGGGGGGCATAGACTTGCACTTTCTTGCGTGTGACGCCCAGTTAGCGTAACAATACGCAAGAAGGCTGTCCTTTGCGAACAGCGGTGAAAGATTTGAGGAATGAAGCTTCCGCCGTCCAATGCCGTGATGTTTGAGCTGCATGACGCATGCGATCGCAACTGAGGCCACAGAGTCTGGGAACGCCTCCTTGAGAAAGTCTGCTGTGGTATAGTCTATGTGGCTCTAGGGTGTCAGAACGAAAAGTTAGCTGAATACATAGCCAAGAACGTACGAACTAAACGAGCCCCCATACGAGAAGGGCGACCAGGTAGGGATTCAGCTGAAATCAGCCCACAGCATAGGCCAATTAAGATGTCGCTGTCTATCACACATTCCTCGTCGTACCTGTGGGTCTGTGGGCATATGGCCACCGCACTCACGAGCTGGCCCATTGACAATGGCTCACAAGCGTACAGAACCCATATCAGAGCCCGCTTGGCAGCAACAACCTTGCCAGCTGACTGCATGTCGATCCGTCGCATGGCTTCAACGTACATGTCGTTGACACCGGTGGGAAGGCGTTCTAGACAGTCCCGGAGGTCCTTGATTGTCAGGCACTCCCGGAGCATATCCACCTGAAGAGATGCCAGAAGGAACCTGCGAACTGTGGTCAGAATTTTGAAACGATCAGTTATATCGTCCCTCACATTCCTGACGACTTCTCTAGGACTTTGGTCAGGACCTTTGAGTGCCAATCATCGCGGTTCAGTAGCCCTTTGAAAGCAGGGGAGCGATTTACTCTGTCGGCCAGCATGAGAGCGATGTCGGCGTTCTTGACAGTGATGTTTATAAAGGAGGCTTCAGGGACAATGTGGTTCAGCGCAGCCAATGGGCGGGAAGTAATGAAAAAGTTTATTCCCAGGGAAGATAGAGAGGAGAGGATATCAGTCTGCGTGTCGCTGGGAGCTTCATCTAGACCATCCAAGACGCAGAAGCTCATGGTGAATATGTTGGATCTCGCGATCTGTTTCAACAGGTTGAACAGCTCCTCTTGAGATGGATGCGTCCCTTTCCGCAGGTGGTGGTCATAAAGAGGTTTGACGAACTCGTATACTGCTGGGTGGTCTTCCAGGTTCTGCCTGACGAGAGCAGCGAGGACGTCTTTGACGGTAATTGGATTGGTGTAGCGGAAGTATGCGAAGACGACGGAGATATTGCCACGAGACTTGGCGAGAGATTGGAGGTGGTTTATGACGATCGATCTAGGCAGAGTTAGTCCTGACTTCGCCGATAAAGTGTGTAATAATCGCACGAGAGTATTGTCTTCCCCGCACCGGCTACAAAAACCACAGAACAAGTCAGGACAAGGTACAAACATCCTCAATAACGGACCCACGCATCCCCGTTCCCCATACAATCCTTCCCTTTGTGGCCAACCAAACGAGCACCTCTCCCTTTTCCAGAATCCATGTTCCAGTGCTTGGCGCTCTCTTTCCAAACGCAGTATTTTGCATGATTTGATAATTAATGTTCGTTAGCCATCGGGAAATTATCGTGACCTCTGCACCAAAATGTTCAGCTCTTGGATTGGTCAGAGGAATGGGCCAGTCACCTTTCTCGCGAGAAGGATTATCTGCAAATGTATTGTAGATATTGACAATACTGTCTCTCCCTGTCATGTTCCATGTTCCGCCGTAAGTTTGAACACCACTTGCGCCCTGAAAGGCGTGAACTGTCCGACTCGCTCCAGCATGGCTTCGGGATTGCCCTTCAACCCTTTCGTTTGTCGATGGAGCAGACTCGGGGTCCGCTGCAATAGCAGTACTTGAGCTCGGTTGTGCAAACTGCGTCTTTGAAGATTCAACAGAAATTGCTGTTGAGGCTTTTGATTTCGAAGGGATCGATAGAATGTCAGCGCTTTTGGAGTGTCAATGGAGTTAACCGTAGCACATGCAGATTCGGCTCGCCCACCTTACAGCTCGTGAGAGCTCAGCGCCCATATGAGCTAACGTAAGCTAATAATGAAACTGGAGGCTGGTCAGTGGTGGATGAGATGAAGAGACAGCCTGGTAAGTACGTCAGCAAGGTGTCGCATGCAAAGTTGTTGATGTCGTAAATCGGGTTCTGCCGGCCGCTACCAGCTGAAGTCCAAAGACTTTCTCTTTACTAGATGGTACTTACCGGTGCGCAACGTTCACAATCCAGCTATCTCTGAATGTATGATCCCAAAAATAACGTCCTAAACATTGAGAACATCCGCGTCTCATGCATCAAGAGGTACTATTTAGTCTGCCCGGCGCGATCTCATTGCCGAGCTGAGTCCATGTTTGTCCGTGATTTTTCCAATGCTAGCGACCTCTGCCCAACGGTAGCACCTGGCAGTATATGGCACTATACTACGGTATGTACTACTGGGACCTTTACAGTTAACTACAATGAGTAGAAAGGACTACAGTTCCGATACAGCTCGGCTCCTAGCCTCATAACGCAACCTCATGCCAACATAACCTTTGGCTTATGTTCCCGCGAATTACAGCCAAGAATAGGGTGTCATTTATCTATCGGTGAATTGTTCGTCCAACCAGGTTCGCCTATTTCTCGCAACTTTGTTGCACCGACTCCTTCTCTGCATCATTCATCGGCCCTTTCAGGCTACTACAGCAACCCGACTGCCTGGGATATGTCAATCTCCGGCGACAGTTGGGCGTTATTGAGCCGGTCCTCAGAAGAATAGAGCTACATCTATGGACAAGAAAAGCATATATCGTCGGGTTGGCAGTGAAATATGGACTTGGTGGATCTCCAAAGGTGCGGATTATGGCATAGCTCAAGCCTCGGGCCTCAGGTAAGAGATCGACCGGCGTATGTGCAATTGTATATGGTATACAACGACCGGGATCAGGTCGCACTGGGTATAATTATAAGTCTAAGGTTGGTATCACTTCACCTTAGCCTATATGTGGTTCTAAAGTAAAATTAAATCAGTCGTGCGGAAATCACGGTGTGAGGAAGCTCCGAGGAGAAACGACTACTATAAAATCAGACTATGCGATTGATGACAAGCAAGTCCATTGTCCAGTCGTCTGTCCTTGTCTGATGTCTCACTGTTACATTCTTGTTGCTGCAGCTGCGATCTTTTATGTGATTCTCACATTCAAGCGGAGAATGTGGAACACTAGGAGTCGTGGACTACCACTCCCACCCAGTCTTAAAGGGCTGCCAATCATCGGAAATGTCTTTAATATTCCAACCAACTTCGAGTGGGAGGTCTATAAAGGATGGAGCAAACGTCTCGGTGGGCATCTGTTTTTCTCGAACCTCTTTCCAGGTTGGTCTCTTATCGTATCTTACCTTGGTCTTACCCTTAGGTTCCGATATCGTCTCCGCCAACGCCATGGGCTTCTCTATTGTTGTTCTGAACAAGCGAAAACTTGCCATAGACTTCCTGGAAGGCCAATCTGCTATCACATCAAGCAGGTAAGTTTTATAGCTCCTGCAAGTACGTTTATCTCCCTTTTTTCAACACCTGACGTCCAAAATCTTGTAGGGTTGTTGCACCAATGTCGTGTGAGCTGTATGTTGTGGTTCCCACTCAAGGTCGTCGCTGTTCTAACAATTACCCGTAATTATAGGATGGGGTGGAATTTTATTCTGCCTCTCGTGCCATACGGAGAGGAATTTAGGTGCAAACGGAGAATGTTCCAGCAGAATTTCCATCGAGGAAACATGAGCCTCCGCTCTGGCGTAAACCAGAACTTACCTCAAATGCTCACGCGGATCCTTAAAAATCCCGAGGATTTCCGTAACACCAATAGCCTGTA
The DNA here is from genome assembly GCA_004369085.1 of Coprinopsis marcescibilis. NCBI lineage: Eukaryota > Fungi > Basidiomycota > Agaricomycetes > Agaricales > Psathyrellaceae > Coprinopsis > Coprinopsis marcescibilis. Next base: position 189,421 of record ML210194.1, read on the forward strand.
AGCCCTTTCCATGGTAGGGTCTGAGAGTATTCTGCATCGAAGCTGACGGTTTCTCTTTTTGTGTAGTTTCATGGCCGGAACGATTCTAAAGGTTACATATGGAGTAGAGGACTCGGAGGATGTCAAATACTATCTGAAGCTCCTGGAAGAAGCTCTGGCTCCGATCATTCGAGCTGCAATCCCCGGAAGATACCTTGTTGACATCTTCCCTTTTTTGAAATATGTCCCTCGGTGGCTCCCTGGGGCCGGATTCAAACACGACGCAGAAGAGGCGCGCCAACTAGCGGAAAAGTTTGCCAACGAACCTTTGGCTGATGCGCTAAATCGAATGGTAAGATCTCTTCATCGGGCGTCATTTGTTCAATTCGGGTTTACCAACAAGCGCTCGCCTTTAGACTTCTGGGAACGGAAGTCCATCTTTCATTTCAGATGCTTTTACTCGAGCCGAGTCTGATGGAGTTGTGGGGGATAAAACACTTGAGCTCATACGCGATATCGCATCGTCAGCGTACTCGGGTAAGCTTCACTTCCAGCTACTGGGGTCCAACTGAGGATAACCTTCGACGTCCGAATTCTAGCTGGGACGGAAACAACACTCTCCTCATTGGATTACTTCTATTTAGCAATGGCGATGTACCCCGAGGTCCAGAAAAAAGCACAGAAGGAGCTTGATACGTACCTGAAGGGGGAGAGGCTGCCAGAATTTGAAGACAAACCAAATCTCCCTTATATCTGGGCAATTGTTAAGGAGGTTCTCCGGTAGGGACATGTCTATCTTCCTGACGCCGGTTTCTCACAAAGTTTACTATAGCTGGCAACCAGTTATACCTGTCGGCGAGTAGCGGCCAATTTTCAAGCAATGCGAGTAAAGACTGAAGTATGATACCCACTCTAGGAGTTCCACATATGTCAACCGAGGATACCGTCTTCAACGGCTACTTCATTCCCAAGAATTCGATCATAATTGCCAATCAATGGTGATTAATCTCTTAGTGGAAGTAATGGTACTCATGCTGATTCTCGGCGTCTAGGGCCATGCTAAAGGACGAAGAAGATTATCCTGAGCCCGAGACGTTCAAACCAGAGCGATTCCTAACATCTGAGAGCCAGCATAACGAGTCAGTCGTGGATCCGCAAACAATAGCCTTTGGCTTCGGTCGACGGTGAGGGCATTTGTAAATCAAATGAGGCCAGCAGACTAATTCAAGTTCTAACTCTCAAGGATTTGCCCTGGCGCTCATATGGCCACCTCCACTCTCTTCATCACCGCTGCGTCGATGCTCTCCCTCTTTGAGATAAAGAACCCGGAAGACTTCAATCCAGAGAGGCAAGTCAGACTCGGTATTGCCAGGTATGCCCTGTATTACTTATTCTTATTTAATTATCCGCGCTCACAATCGTTGGAAAAGGTCCCCGACCGAGTTCCGTTGCGAAATCAGGCCCAGAGTGCAGAACGCCGACACATTGATTGAGGCCTTTGCTTTACACCATACTACATAACTAGAATTATGATCTGGAACCTCGGGTGTATCCCGAGATAATGGTCTGGTCCACACCTCCCAATCTAATTTCTGTCGTCGTTCACTGAAAAACTGTGCCGCATTGTGGGAGTGTCCTTGTCGTCTCGACATGCACCAAAATGTTGCGCTAAGGGGATGCGCTGCTCGGAACTAACGACCATCCTCATCGAGCGAGTGAAACAGTTGCATTTTAATCTTCCTGAGGAATTACATGGCCCGTGCACAGCGACATCCAAACGCAGACTAAACTTAGCACACTTGAAAGTTGAATGTTCAACAATTGGATCACCTGACAAGACTGGCGTAGAAACGGTAGAAGGGCGAAAGGAGACGATGTGCAATTCGAAAGCGATATGTATGTAGGAAAGCGATGTATCTGTCCGTTTACTCAGTACCATGATGCGTTTAATATTTAAGCTATGGGGTTGGAATTTTTTTGATCAACGGAGACTTCCTGTCCGGAACTACCCTCCATTGAATCAGAGGTCAATGTCAGCGCCTCTGTTGGTTGTGGGTGGAGAGACGCCACCCTAAAAGTTGACATCTGGAACGTCGTTGTCGGCTGTGGTGCCAGCATGCCTCTGATGTTCAATAACAGCCTATTTGAAGGAAGTTACGTTAAGCCAGACGTCGCAATTTGTAAAAAGGAAGACACACCTTGAACAAATCGTTGCTTGTAGGGCTCGCAAAATCCTGTTGGTAAAGTGGATCAGTTGGGACACTCAAGCGTCTACAGTGCCACGAGCGGCATCACTTACCCAACGGCGAGGTAGATACCGTATGGGTGGAACACCCACATAAAGAAGTTTAACAACGACAGAACTATATGTCCCAAGGACATACACAGTGCAGTACAAATAAGTATTCACCCATCAATCATTAAACATCGACGACTTACGGATTATGACTTAATCGGCAACGAGTCGGTTCCGTCAGCAAATAACCCACAAATGGTTGCAAGTCAGCGCTTACTCATGTAGTAGATTAGACCTGTATTGCAAAGTTAGACTACACGGACAGCTCGGATGAAGATAACCTCAGTCTGTGCTCACCATCTCTGAATAGAACTGACACCATTTTCGAGTGTCTCGAGTGCCCGAAACGCCCATCTGCCGAATCTGCATCACCTGCGTTAGATGTCGAGCACACCATCTCCCACATCATGAGAAACTCACAGGCAATCCAACATTTCCGAGCTGTAAGCCAGAAGATGACTGATAAACCTTATCAGACATGTTCTGTCGAATCATAGGAAGAAGCAGCTCACTTGTTTCGAACGTTAGCCACATGATCCAGAAGGAGGCTGAGAAGGCTCGACAGGATAGTTTCGCGCAGCTAGGCGGTAAACAACCCATAATCCCATTCCCGCCGATTGCAGCGACTGATACATTATCGAAACGTGAGGAAATCGTAGGCAGCCGAAGACTATGCACTTACCCCCTACCCCACTCAACACAATCATCCATCCCGCGATCATGTAAATCACAGCGAACTACAGAGAGGCACATTAATTGGGGTTGATGGGACGGGTAAAAACAACTCACCACCGCGAATCCGGACAACGCATACAGCAGCTTGCGATTTTGGTATAGAGCGTGCGTTCTCATTATGAGGATAGCTGTCAGGGAATTGAGTATGATTCTCCGATCCGTACTTTTAAGCAAAGTCGCACCTTTAACGGTCGCCAGGGTAGGGACTGATAGCAGCGTCGACACTAAGCCGAGATTTCTGCACGCTGGAACGTCGCCATTATATTCGAATGTGTACAGCGCTAGTCGGATAGTTAGATATCTGGCCTTCTCTTTGAACACGTCGCGTCTACCTCCAAGATCCATCATATACATGAGCGCCGGGACATATCGATTCTGAATGCGCACCGACTTGTCAGTCGCCGTCTATAAGGAGGCATTCCACAACAGCGGACTTACCAGAAGAAACAACCACGTTCCCAATGTCATCTTGCTCCCCCACACCCTAGTCACCTGCGAAATATCCCAGTAAGCCCCAGAATCCCGATATCTGAGCGCTCTGCCTACCTCCTGCTCAAAAGTGAGTGCCATGTCATAGTAAAGCAACGTCGCCGCGATGACTGCAACATATTCAGTATGTCTTCTCTCTGTTTAATCGAGTAGCCACCAACGGCGAACGTACCATAGGTGAACTAAGCCCAGCCAATCATTAATCAGAATCGATCAACGCCGCACAGTCTCACCGAGCTCACCTTGGTAGCTATAACATTGTTAGTAACAAGCAGGAAATCGGCTACATCGATATCCATGCGTAGCCAAACGCGGGGACCATGAAGGTTGAAGGAAGGAGGTGCTGTGAAAGGAAGGGAGGGATGGTCGGAAGCAGGCACGCCAGTTCACGACACCATATGTTGGTTGACCGATCTGTCGAACCAATGTCGAACACATCCGAAAATAAACTCGTCCGCAACTGACATGAGAACAAACGAATGTCAAGCTAACGCCATGGTGCTTGGAAAATGAGAACTTCTGATGTGGATGGTCGATTGCATGCTCTTCTTGCCGGCCGTCATGGAGATATCAGAGCACTAGGATCCGTTACGTATACGATTCGTAAACGCAGCACATTCTTGTGGGGAGAAACAAGGTTGGGAGAAAGGCAAAGGTAATTGAGACGGCGAAGTTCCGAATGGCACGGCAACGGCAGCAAAACTCCTCTACCTTGGGAACATTTCGCTTCAATCGAGTCCATTCGATAATGATATACTTGGAAGTCATCGAGCAGGCACCATAGATGAGCAAGATTATCGACCAAGGCACCGGCGACTAGCACTTATGTATCTACAAAGCACCTCACCTAGGTTTGCCATACTGGGCCTAATTCACTTCCTCCATATCGATTATCACACTTAGTTTCCACACCTTGAATACTGTATATCGTATCTCGGCTCCGCTTTCCCTTCAGAATCGAAGGATATCACGAGAAGCGCAGGCTCCGTAATACTAGTGTTCATCAGTAACGCACAGTCCGTTCTCGTTCCAACCACACAAGCCTTCGGCTTGCCCGTGGCTTCGCCACGGGGGAAAAACACAGGCTTGCCCTGCGGGCCGCCGACTCACAGGCTTGCCCTGCGGCCCGCCAACACAGAGGCTTGGCCTGCGGCCCGCCTTAGTAGAAGGAAGTTGTAAGTGTTAGAAAAAATATCAATTCAGAATTTGTAATACTTCAGGATATACAATATTTTTAGTTCTAAGTGGTAAAGTAAAATCATCACGTGGATCAGTAATAGCTTTTATGTTATGAACAGAAGTAACTCGGGAAACTGCAACATAAAGTTGCCCATGAGTGAAAAC
>ML210195.1:7572-22004 GCA_004369085.1 Coprinopsis marcescibilis
CCCGAACTATTGCAGACATTCACTGCTAAATCCGAGGGATTGTTCCTTTGGGCCGAAACCGTGCTCAACCACATCGACAACACGTACGACCAGGCTGGGGAATTGTCGGATATCTTAGCAGGTGCAAGCAGCTACTGGACAGAGACGGAGACCGCCGCTGGGAAGTTGGAGAAGCTATACGAGCATATTCTATCACAGCTGCAGTGGAAGGATCCGAGGTTCGTGAAGAAATACACCATCATCATTGGGGCCCTCGTTACATTACGGGAGCCGCTTTCTCGACGTGGACTGGCTGAATTGTATTCCCCTGACGGAATCACCGAGGACGACGTACATGGGATCTGTATGCTCCTCCGTACCTTGCTGAAAGACTACTCAAAGGACGACCCAACGCAGCCCATACACCTCCTTCATCTATCAGTTCAGGAGTATTTGGTTCAGCGGGCCCGGCAGCCTTTCCGAATCGACTGCGAGGTCCACCATAAAAGCTTGTCACGGCTATGCCTGTTGGCCATCCAACGGGAGCTCACACCGGCAAAGGTGCCAATCCTTGGGTACTCGGATGGGGATTGGGCTTGGGATGCAACCGAGGAAGATCGCGAGATCCCAGTCCTTTTGCGAGCATCGCTCACCGAGCCCCTTTGGTACTCAATACAACACTTTAATGCACACTGGCACTCGCTGCGGGAGGAGGAAGGCAAAGAACACACTACACTCCTTCGTGAGATCGTTGTGGAGAACCCTCGGCCCATCCTTGAGGTCGCTGCTTCGACGAGATCCAAGGTAGACATGATTTCGTTGCAACACAAAGTTTGGGTAGGTCACTTTCAGTACTACTACGATCATTGGATTGACGACTCTTCACCAGCCACACGGTCCTCCGAGTCTCGCACTGGCAAGACGGATGGCGAAGATCTATGTCTCACTGGGCCGGTGTCTGTACGGAGCCAACCGATATGCAGAAGCCCTTCCCCTACTTCAGGAGGCAAATGGTCTATACACTCCATACAAAGACAATAATCTGGAAACTACGGTGAAACTCGAATTCGCCGCAAGTCTGACGTGGCTGGGATTATGCCTGTACCACCGTTATCGTCCCGATGATGCCCTTCCCCATGTCGAAGAAGCAGTGACCATTTGCCACCAACTGTCGTTGACACATGCAAACAAAGCTCGAGTATCCTTGGCCCACTCACTACAGTTAAAGGGCTGTGTGCTGGATGGGCTGAAACGTTATGACGAAGCCTACGACATCGACATGGAAGTGTTGAACCTGTATCGCCAATTGGTAGTTGGGCACCCAGAGAAGTTCCAGCACTGGTTGGGTTTGGCGCTGCGGAATCTGGCCTGGAGCCTTGACGCATGCAAGAAACATGAAGAAGCTGTTGTTGTTGTAGAGGAGGAAGTTGAGCTTCGTCGCAAAATGATGGAACGTGATACAAAAATCAGCGGGGCAGATCTCGCCAAATCACTTCAAAGACAGGCAATGTATCTTCATAACGCAGAAAGAACACCAGAGGCGGTAGAATGTTCTCGGGAAGCGGTGAAGGTACATCGTCGACTTCTGCACGATAATCCGGAGGAATTCAACGCAGGTCTTGCAGAATCCTTGCACAATTTGGCCAGCCATCTTTATAACTGTGGTCGATTGGCCGACGCTATCCCATTCTCATGCGAGGCGATCGAGATTCGCCGCCAACTGGTTGCAAACGACCCTTCCACATTCGAGCCCCATCTTGCCAGCTCCCTCTATAATCATGCATTGTATACCCGAAAAGCTGGAAGGTTAACAGAGGCGGTTGAATGCGGCCAGGATACGGTGGAGATACGGCGTCGACTCGTGCGCGATGATCCCGAGAAATTCAACGCAGCTTTTGCAGCATCCTTGCACAATTTGGCCAGCGATCTTGATAACTGTGGTCGAGTGGCCGAGGCTATCCCATTCTCATGCAAGGCGATCGAGATTCGCCGCCAACTGGTTGCAAACGACCCTTCCGCTCTCGAGCCCGATCTTGCCCACTCCCTCCATAATCAGGCATTGTATACCCGAAAAGCAGGAAGGATAACGGAAGCGGTTGGATACGGTCAGGATGCAGTGGAGATACGGCGTCGACTCGTACACGATGATCCCGAGAAATTCAACGCAGCTCTTGCAGAGTCCTTGCACAATTTGGCCAGCGATCTTTATAACTGTGGTCGAGTGGCTGACGCTATCCCACTCTCATGCGAGGCGATTGAGATTCGCCGCCAGCTGGTTGCAAATGACCCTTCCACATTCGAGCCCCATCTTGCCGGCTCCCTGCATAATCATGCATTGTATACCCGAAAAGCTGGAAGGATAACAGAGGCGGTTGGATACAGTCAGGACGCGGTGGAGATACAGCGTCGACTCGTGCGCGATGATCCCGAGAAATTCAACGCAGCTCTTGCAGCATCCTTGCACAATTTGGCCGGCGATCTTGATAACTGTGGTCGGGTGGCCGAGGCTATCCCATTCTCATGCAAGGCGATCGAGATTCGCCGCCAACTGGTTGCAAACCACCCTTCCACATTCGAGCCTGATCTTGCCCACTCCCTCCATAATCATGCATTGTATACCCGAAAAGCAGGAAGGATAACGGAGGCGGTTGGATACAGTCAGGACGCGGTGGAGATACAGCGTCGACTTGTGCACGATGATCCCGAGAAATTCAACGCAGCTCTTGCAGCATCCTTGCACAATTTGGCCAGCGATCTTGATAACTGTGGTCGAGTGGCCGACGCTATCCCATTCTCATGCAAGGCGATCGAGATTCGCCGCCAGCTGGTTGCAAACGACCCTTCCGCTCTCGAGCCCGATCTTGCCAGCTCCCTCTATAATCATGCATTATATATCCAAAAAGCAGGAAGGATAACGGAGGCGGTTGGATACGGTCAGGACGCGGTGGAGATACAGCGTCGACTCGTGCACGATGATCCCGAGAAATTCAACGCAGACCTTGCAGAGTCCTTGCACAATTTGGCCAGCGATCTTGATAACTGTGGTCGAGTGGCTGACGCTATCCCACTCTCATGCGAGGCGATTGAGATTCGCTGCCAACTGGTTGCAAACGACCCTTCCACATTCGAGCCCCATCTTGCCAGCTCCCTCTATAATCATGCATTGTATACCCGAAAAGCAGGAAGGATAACAGAGGCAGTTGGATACAGTCAGGATGCGGTGGAGATACAGCGTCGACTCGTGCGCGATGATCCTGAGAAATTCAACGCAGCTTTTGCAGCATCCTTGCACAATTTGGCTAGCGATCTTGATAACTGTGGTCGAGTGGCCGAGGCTATCCCATTCTCATGCAAGGCGATCGAGATTCGCCGCCAGCTGGTTGCAAACCACCCTTCCACATTCGAGCCTGATCTTGCCCACTCCCTCCATAATCATGCATTGTATACCCGAAAAGCTGGAAGGATAACGGAAGCGGTTGAATACGGTCAGGATGCAGTGGAGATACGGCGTCGACTCGTACACGATAATCCCGAGAAATTCAACGCAGGTCTTGCAGAATCCTTGCACAATTTGGCCAGCGATCTTTATAACTGTGGTCAAGTGGCTGACACTATTCCACTCTCATGCGAGGCGATCGAGATTCGCCGCCAGCTGGCTGCAAACGACCCTTCCACATTCAAGCCCAATCTTGCCGACTCCCTCCATAATCATGCATTGTATACCCAAAAGACTGGAAGGCTAACGGAAGCGGTTGAATGCGGTCAGGATGCGGTGGAGATACGGCGTCGACTCGTGCACGATGATTCCGAGAAATTCAACGCAGGTCTTGCAGAGTCCTTGCACAATTTGGCCAGCCATCTTTATAACTGTGGTCGAGAGGCTGACGCTATCCCATTCTCATGCGAGGCAATCGAGATTTACCGCCAGCTAGTTGCAAATGACCCTTCCGCATTCGAGCCCGATCTTGGCAATTCCCTCCACAACCACGCCATATACCTCCAAGGACTTGGTAGGACAGAGGAAGCCCTTGAACGCAGGCGTGAAACAGATGATATTCGAAGCAGACATCCAGGTATGGCCTCAATGCCATCCAGCACCGGCGCCATGTACTCAACTACTCTATATCTAGCTCAATCAAAAAGACTCAAGCTCGAACTATTCAAGCCGCCAGCGTCCACCGAGCAAGGTTATCACGCTGCATTCCGATAATTACATTAGGTTCATACTATATGATACAATGAGTGCATCTGAACACCCTATCCACTGTTCGCAACCTCTTTGCCTTCTGAATGTCCAGCAAAGCGCTCGCCATCTTGGAGCCTTGAGATATCAGTCGTACGTTCCTCGTCATCCGAATTGGACTGCTTCAGTACATCCGTTCACAATATGTCTGTTCAAGTTGATTACGGACCTTGGGATGTACGTTTAAGGACCCTTTGTGTCGTGTCTGATCGAATACCGGGATCTGAAAAGTCGTCGGCGGCTCGACGAATTGTCGAGGTTCGATGGTCTGATAACGATGGGTGGGCTGGGCTGCGATGGGCGCTATACCGAGCCTGCGAACTCGTCCAAAGGCGATATAAGCTATGTGGTGGAATGTTTGCAGAGAGCACGAGGATTACGTGCAGTACGGAGGGCAGCAAGAGCGTGGAGGAGAGGCGCATCGGAGCTTTCCAAGTCCGTAATATTATATATCGGGTTTCTGGGCGGATAGTTGATGGTGAGTATTCAAAGACAGGGGCTGGACGTTGCACTGCAGGGTCGTTACTTGGTTGAGTGGTGACCGACGAGGTCCTGATAAGGTCGGTTGGCGCTGTTCGCACAGGGATGGCTTAAGTTTCCGCTGGTCATTCGCACCGGTGGGTCCGGAACCTGAACGACAACCGAGCTGGGAGTTATAAAAACGGTGAGGAGTGTTCCAGACTTCAGTGGCTGCGCTGGTAATCGGGATGGCTATGTCAGTGTGCTGAGAGGGTCTCCACTGACAGACGCAACAAAGATCCGAGCTTTGGCTTGCTAAAACGCGAGTCTGCATAGGCAGGTGGTCTGGATCCAGCTTTGCCATATCGATAACTTCTTAGCTAGCCAGCAGAGCTTCTCAGTGACGACCGATGCTGGTTTTCGAGGCAAAGCGAGAACAGATGGAGGGATAGAATTGCTTCCAAATCGACGGCGTGATCTTCTTTATCGCTGTCGGTACTGGTTATCTGATGTATTTCGGTCCCTTCCTCACTGATCGAGAGTACCGAAGGTCGTTGTCGTGGCATTTGGCGACGGTGTCGTATGTTCGTACCCCCTCCCTTGAGGTAGCTCTACCGAGAAAAGTTGCAAGTAATCTCAATGTCAGATAAAGCATCGATGGAAAAACAGACGAAACTCTTACCACAATCCGCTTTTGGTTCATACAACGCTGGCCATCATTCCCGTCCAAGCAGGCACCTCGAGAAAGGTTCTTTGTTTTAACAAGCAGGATCTCGCGTAAGAGATGCAGGTGGGATCCTTCAACCAACTGGAGCGTATTGTCGAGTCTGTGACTTGCCAAAAACGACATACACACTATAAGACGCTGCGGCGTGGTCCCTTGGTGCACAGCCAGGATGTCTGGAGACAAGGGCAAACCGTGCAATGCAAAGTCGCCCTGCATGTACTCAGGACCCATGTGCCGGACCATTCATGGGTCCCGGATTTTGTTTGACGGCAGGCAGTGCGAATTGCGAAAGCTTTGGGCGACGTTCATCGAAGACGGATCGATATGGCGGGGGTGAATGAGTGGAACAAATCTTTCGCGGAGAGATGGATTGATTGTTGAGGGTTGTGGGGAGGGAGGAGGGAGGGAGTACTGCTGTAGATGCCGTATGCTGAAAACCATGTCCATGTTGTCTATGGTAATCGGATCCAGGCCATACTTAGATGCTAAACCGCTGGCCAATAAAGGCTGCTTCCGTGTTAACGATGGCACCCATGATGATGTTGTATATGAACATGAATCGAAGGTCTGTTCGGAAGGATTCGCAGGAAGGCTTGGCCCTGGTGCAAATGAGCACTCTTGTAGTACACGGTGTCGGGGGGAGTTCCGGGAATGCATTAACGGAAGTGTCGAGAGGTGGCCGAGGGCCGTTGCCGCCCAGGGGAAAGTGCTCTCCGTTCTGCCTAAGAAATCCTGCAGCAATTCTGGAGGAAGCGACTTTTCGTACGATGGCCTCGCCAATCGGGGGTTGATGTACAGCTTGAGGTCGACGTGACTAGTTTCTCCAGTGAAGGAACGGTGGAAACGCGTGGTGTGAGTTTGGTTCTCCAGGTAATGCTTTATCCGTGGTTCTGGTCGAGTGGTGATGATGATGGCGATGATGATGATGATGCGAGGGCGGCACTGGAGTTGTGTGATCAAGTCGCGAAAAAGCATGGTCTTTGTTTATTCATCCGGGGGCGTCACAAGCAGCCAAGAGTCAAGGAAGCACGTGTGAGACAGAGTTGTTTCGGGACCCGGACAGGCGCATGGCGGTCACGAAGCATCCTAATTCTTCTCTCGTCTACAACATTGAGAAGATACTAAAGTATGTCCAAATGTCGTGCACCGGCACGCAATGATTTAGGAATCGGGTGCCAAGGGTTTGCCAAAGTGAGTCCCCTATCCTACGCGCCTTCGCAATCTCACTCTGACACTCGAAGCAGCTTCCAGGTCTCGGTCTCAGTCAAATACTCGTTCAATGAGACGATTTATGCTCACCTGCGACACACATCCAGCACCAAATCCACAACTGCTGGAAGCTAGCGATTTTGACGAGTGGAACACCCTGGTTTCTGCTTCAAGGTTTCAGCCCCTGGAGCAAATCCTGGAGGAGAGGGAGTGGGTGGTAACGCTTCCAGCAGCACCTGTGAGGGTGTGCTGGTCAGTATCCGAAGGTCTAAAGTGACACGATCTAGGCAATTGCTCACCATGAACGTCCAAGGTGAGCATGCACCATCGAATGGATTAAGGTCCTTTTGTGTCGTCTCTGGTCATTGCGGATTCATTCCACGTCGGTACAAAGGCATACACAGAAGGATCGTCGGTCAACGGAAATCGAAAAAAGCGGGGAGCGTGGCCCTTCTCGGAGACCATGAAACCACGACGCGGGCGAGCTTTTCCGAACGAAATAGAGCAGCGTCTGGCGTCTTTGATCAAGGAATGGTAACCTTAAAGGTACGTCGATTGCTAGATTGTTATCTGCATTCGAGTCCCCGGATTTGAAAAGGGGGCGTCGTCGGCGGCTTGGAGAATTGTCAAGGTTCGATGGTTTGGTACAGATAAGTGGGATGCGTGCGATAGCTGAGCCTGCTATACGAACACCGAGTCTGCAAACTCGTTCGAAGTGATAAAAGCTGCGTGGTTGGGGTGACGCAAATGTTCGCAGAGAGGACGAGCTCGAGGTGCAGTACGAAGACAGCTAGCCATGAGTTGGCAGACGACAAGAGCGTGATGGAGAGGGGCAAAGCTTTCAAGGTGCACACTGGCAATGTATGGGGGGTCTGGGCGGTTGCTTGATGACAAGGGATTTAACACGGCAGGCTCGATGGCATGCTGCAGGCTTGAAGATGTGGGATTTACGCGCAGTGAGCTTGATGTCGCGAGGCCGCAAGGTGAGTTGACGCTGTTCGCACATGTGTCAGTTAGGGATGGTTTAGGAGGAGTTCCTCGCACCTCTCGATGATCTCTCGCTCTGGTGTGTTTGATATGTTCTCGACGACCAAACTGGGAGCCATTAAATGGCTGGTGAGCGCACCAAAGCTCGAGTCGTGATGCCGGGGCAGCTATGTTCGTTTGGAGGGCTCTCCACCAACTCTTCGTTCCCTGACTAAATAAGCAATGTCGTGGCCGCGAGGTCTCCATGCGAGACTGCAGATCGAGGTAAGGAGATGGCAATGCTTGACAGATTAATGAAACTTACTTGGAACAAACCAGACGACGTCAAAGTTTTCTTCTTCTGAAATGACCGTGTGCCCCGAGTTACAATGATTTGGCTGCAGCCAAGGAAGGGTTGGTGACATATCGCCGGCTCGTGCTGTTGGCAGAGAATCGCAACTCGATCTCAGACCATGTAACCAGTTCTCTAAACACGACATACGCAGAGCATCGGCTCAGCACTGGGGTCAAAGTCATCGAGAAGTTGACGAGGAAGATAGGGAGACTATGAGGGCGACGGGAGACTGGGCTGTTGGGAAGACCATCCGTCGTCTTATCAGCACTGGTTGAATGTCCTGCTGGACGACGAATCCATGATGAGCTGTGCTTGGATGATGCCAATTAAAGTATCGATTCCAAGAGTGAGTGCCAGTGAAAGTGAATGCCAAATGTGTCTCCTTAAGGAAGGCAATAGCGAGGCGCCGCATTTAAGCGGAGATCAAGTACCTCCGATATTCTCGGTCAACATTTTGGCTCACTCGTCCTTGACCACCCGCACAAATGAGTTGGATTCTCGCTAGCAGCTCGAGGTGGACATGTACAGCCATCTCACGACTTGACACCCACAAACTACAAACCCTCTTCGTCACCTTTTCCTACGCCTGATTGAACTTTACGAGTGGGCATGAATAGGAGAGATGCGGGGCATGGCGGGAGGTGGAGGAGGATTTGGTCCGGTGTGGGTGAGGTCGTTGAGGTCATTCGTATTTGCGCTATTTGGCCCGCAAGGAGGACTTGACGTCAAAGTCGAATAGTCAGAAACCAGACGGCCAGGACAAGACCCACATCCCAATCGACCAGCCAACTCAACAACCCCTCCACCCTCCTCATGACTCATACTTCTTACACCCCAGTGCAGTCTTAGCCTTACTCTCATGTATCGCTCCTGGATTACCACAATGCAAAACTGTCCCTTCTACTCCATCCGCATCCAGCCATGCCTGACACCACCATGGCCTACCACGGTACTACCAGCCCCGCCGCCGCATGCTCAAACCAGGTCTTACTCACCAAACAAAACGCAGGGTGAAAGCATATGATTGTTGGCCTGAAATTCGCAGACGAGCGAGACCAGCACATCCCAACCAATGAGCAAACACAACAAGATTACGCGCATAGAATCCGGATACCCATATTCTGCTCAGTACACTTCTCGCTTGTCCCACCATCAACACACGACCAACCCTCTCACAACGGCGGACAGTACACAACACGCGTTCATTTGCGCTCAGCCACCAATAATTGGTTCTAGTCCAAGTCCTTCTGCTCGTAAATGCCAATAACCCTTGGGTGCATTATTCTATTCCCTTGGGGGTCGAAGAATGGGAAACGAATGCCCCTCGTACAGACCTGTAGGCCTGACTGCTATCAACATGGTGCACGTACCAGTGGGTCTGCGTTCAATTGCGCGAAATCCACTTCTAATGTCGCATCTAGTTCGTAGTGGATAGGGACAGCGACGACTACGAACTACAATCAGCGGTGAAACCTACTATATATTCAACCCGGCCTTCAATGCCATCCAACGCGCTTCCAGTGCGTAAGTTACTGGGACTCGCACTCTGCACCAATGCCAACCCTCGCATATCATCCAGCAGTTATGCCGCATGCGACTGGTTCGTGTCGCACACAGCCAAGGGTCCGGTCATTTCAGGGGGGTGGTTGCGTAGCATCTTGTTGGGAAGTGTCGATGACCTGCTGAAATGGATGTGATGCAGGAGAATTGCCAGAGTGTGGAGGAGGAAGGAAGAGCGTTTGCTCGAGGAAACGGTATGCCTGAGTCGCTTTATCTACAGAGGAGGAGTTGACATGTGTACTCAGGATAAGCTGATCGAACCAACAGACAATAACATCGCATTTGGGGTACTTCCAACAACTCGATTTTGCGGCGAGGATGTCGAACCATTCCGGAGAGCAGCTCATTTACCAGGGAGACTTCTTGTACATATTTGCATCGAGAAGGTTAGCGCATTCCATTGTACGACGTTTCAGGAACTAATGCATACATTCTTTAGCGACATTTCAAGGAAGCCGAGGTGTATCTTCTGCGGTTCCAACGGTGCATGACAAGAGCCGTGACCTTGATAAATTCGTAGGGTCCTTGAGAGCGTCGTCTTCTGATATTCATTAGGTTCTCAAATCTCATTCGCATTCTTAGGACGTCTCACAAACGACTAAATACACCTTTTGTACACTCGATTCCGATCCGTCTCAAATAAAGTTGCGCCCCTGCTGGGAGAACTCGAACGACGTGCTCGATCCTACCCAAATGAACTATCCTTGCTTTTGGCAGAATGCCATGCACCTTATTTCAGCTCCCGGAAAGCGTTGTTATTGTCCAATATCTTGGAAGAGATCAAGGGATTAGACCCTACAAGGAGTGAATTCGTCGAGTTGGTATGTGATATCAGTTTCCCCATTCCGTCTCTCGTTGATTGTATGAAAGACCAGGGCCGGGTGCGGCTACCCCAAGCAGCTCTGCACCGACGAATTCAACCTCTATCTCGAATTCTTCGGCACCGTAGAGGACCAGCTATAGTAGTAAACCAGCTCGATCGAAACTATACGAGTTCTGACCTTGCCTCAATACCTGGACACGCCTGCGGCCTTTTGTATGACGACCTAAGGCCCCGAATCTTGCGCGAACCACGGGTAACGGCAGTTTGCAAAGTCTGCACTGTCCTTCAAGAGCGTTGATGGTCCTCGCTGTGCCAATTTCCTCCACCTCAGCAAGCAGCACCCTGTTTTCAGTGGGACGGGATGCATTCGGGTTCCTTGGGAAAGATGGCTTGACCCTTCTGTCAGCCCGCCATCTTCGAAGACATTGCTCAAGAGGCTGCCCTTCTTTGCCGTCAAGTACTTTTCTCGGCCCGCGATATGATCAAAGCTCGGCCACCACCTAGCACACAGCTAGACGGCGATCTGTTCCTCGTCAGCCATCTGTTGATTCTGGAAGATGTGGCGAAGAACCTAGAGGGCGAATCTATAACTCAAGGATCGTATGGTCAGAAAGAGGCGTTCGCAGAGGGATGAGAGCATTAGAGGTGCCAAACACGTAAGTCATTCACATACTTGCGCGTTTTGTACTTGGAAGTGACTGACCATTGGCTTGGATACGTAGGGAATCGAGCACGGTCTTCGACGAGCCTGTGAAGAGGTCATTGCCAGCAGTGTCAGCACAACCCGCAACCCCATCGACCAATGGGTGACGAGACTGCAACCGTTCAGCAGCTCTGACTCGAACCCCACTGCCAACATCACATTCAATTTTCAAACCCCTCCTCTCCTCTCCACTGCGCTGCGAACTGGTGTTCCAACCACTTCCAGCGCCATCGATGCAGCAATGCTGAGCACCACAACACACGTTGCGGCACTGTACGCGGAATTCAGGGTCGCGATCGAGCGTGACCTGCGAGCGAATGTTGCGCGGATCAAGCTGTACTGCTGGGCGCAGATTCGGAGCTACATGCAGCTATGTTGCCTTTCTCGCCTACTGGGAAACAACAGGGTGTAGCCCCTCAGTACGGTCGCGCTGTCAAGATTCTGATTGACCATATTCGGGAACGGACGCTGGAATCGTTTCAGAGCTTTGTGAACCAGGTTCGGGAGACGTTGTTGGGCGGAGGGCAGGATGGCGAGGGGAGAGACTTGCTACAGGAGATTGGATCCAGTCAGGGTTGGTCAGCGATCAGGGATGTTGTTAGGGAAGTTTGGGACGCTCCTTGTGATCTCACTGGACCCAGATATAGTAGGGTTGTGCCTTGAATCCAAATGGCTTTTCTTTCTCGCGCTGCTGACTCGTTGGTTCAAACCCTCGGCGTCGCTGAAGGTTATTCCTTTTGGGACGCCAATTGCAGCCGCACCGGCACTTGTACCCGCACCCAGACTTGCCAATCATTGCGACGCCGTCGGTTTTTGTTTTCCCTGACTCTCAGAAAGGGACAGCGTAGCCGCGGCCGACGCAAGAGCAACAGGTTACGGCAATGACGTGCGCCCCCGCACATTCGCACACGCCCTCGCACCCAGTCCTACGCATCCACTATCGGTGACAAGGGGAGAGGAAGATCCAAAGCCAAAGGATATCCACGATTACTCGTCGTCAACAGACGACGACGATTCCCGAACCAGAACCAATTGCAGCGTGAACCCATCCACCTTCCTCCTTAACACCTCAATGAAAGCGCCTCACCCGCCTATCCATGACCGACTACCAGACCACCATTTCTCCCGAACTACTGCAGACATTCACTGCTAAATCCGAGGGATTGTTTCTTTGGGCCGAAACCGTGCTCAACCACATCGACAACACGTACGACCAGGCCAGGGAATTGACGGATATCTTAGCAGGTGCAAGCAGCTACTGGACAGAGACGGAGACCGCCGCTGGGAAGTTGGAGAAGCTATACGAGCATATCCTGTCGAAGCTGCAGTGGAAGGATCCGAGATTTGTGAAGAAATACACCGTCATCATGGGGGCTCTCGTTACATTACGGGAGCCGCTTTCTCGACGTGGACTGGCTGCATTGTACTCCCCTGACGGAATCACCGAGAACGACGTCCACGGGATATGCATGCTCATCCGTCCCTTGCTGAAAGACTACTCAAAGGATGACCCAGCACAGCCAATACATCTTCTTCACCTTTCGGTTCAGGAGTATTTGGTTCAGCGGGCCCCGCAGCCTTTCAGAATCGACTGCGAGGTCCACGAAGAGAGCCTGGGACGGTTATGCCTGCTGGCCATCCAACGAGAGCTCACACCGGCAAAGGTTCCAATCCTTGGATACTCGGATGGGGATTGGGCTTGGGATGCGGTGGAGGAAGAACGCGAGATTCCAGTCCTTTTGCGACCATTGCTCACCGAGCCCCTTTGGTACTCAATACAACACCTTAATGCACACTGGCGCTCGCTGCGGGAGGAGGCAGGCAAAGAACACACTACACTCCTTCATGAGATTGTTGTGGAGAACCCTCGGCCCATCCTTGAAGTCGCTGCTTCGACGAGATCCAAGGTAGAGATCATTTCGTTGCAACACAAAGTTTGGGTAGGTCACTTTCAATACTATAAGAATCACTGGATTGACGACTCTTCACCAGCCACACGGTCCTCCGAGTCTTGCACTGGCAAGACGGATGGCGAAGATCTACGACTCGCTGGGCCGGTGTCTGTGCGGAGCCAACCGATATGCAGAAGCCCTTCCCCTACTTCAGGAGGCAGTCGGTCTATACACTTCATACAAAGACGAGAAACTGGATACTGCGGTGGAACTCGAATTCGCCGCAAGTCTGACGTGGCTGGGAGTATGCCTATGCTACCTTGATCGTCCCGATGATGCCCATCCCCATGTCGAAGAAGCAGTGACCATTTGCCGCCAACTGTCATCGACAGATGAAAGCAAAGCTCGAGCAGCCTTGGCCCGCTCGCTGCAGAGAAAGAGTTGCGTGCTGGTTAAGCTGAAACGTTATGTGCAAGCCTACGACATTTGCATGGAAGTGGTGGACCTATATCGCCAATTGGTAGTTGGGCACCCAGAGAAGTTCCAGCACCGGTTGGGTTTGGCGCTGTGGAATCTGGCCTGGAGCCTTGACGCCTGGAAGAAACATGAAGAAGCCGTTGTTGTTATACAGGAGGAAGTTGAGCTTCGTCGCAAAATGATGAAACACGATCTGCGAACCAGCACTCTTGCCACTTCACTTCAAACACAGGCGACGTATCTCAATAACGCAAAAAGAACCCTAGAGGCGGTTAAATGTTCTCAGGAAGCGGTGGAGATACAGCGTCGACTCGTGTACGATGATCTTGAGAAATCCAACGAAGATCTTGCAAAGTTCTTGCACAATTTGGCCAGCAATCTTGATAACTGTGGTCGAGTGGCCGATGCTATCCCATTCTCATGCGAGGCGATCGAGATTCGCCGCAAGCTGGTTGCAAACAACCCTTCCACATTCGAGCCCGATCTTGCCGACTCCCTCTATAATCATGCATTATATACCCGAAAAGCAGGAAGGATAACGGAGGCGGTTGGATACGGTCAGGATACAGTGGAGATACAGCGTCGACTCGTGCATGATGATCCCGAGAAATTCAAATCTGGTCTCGCAGACTCCTTGCACAATTTGGCCAGCAATCTTGATAACTGTGGTCGAGTGGCCGATGCTATCCCATTCTCATGCGAGGCGATCGAGATTCGCCGCCAGCTGGTTGCAAGCGACTCTTCTATATTCAAGCCCAAGCTTGCTGACTCCCTCTATAACCATGCATTGTATACCCAAAAAGCTGGAAGGAAAACGGAGGCAGTTGGATACGGTCAGAATGCAGTGGAGATACGGCGTCGACTCGTGCACGATAACCCCGAGAAATTCAACGCAGGTCTTGCAGACTCCTTGCACAATTTGGCCAGCCATCTTAATGACTGTGGTCGAGTAGCCGAGGCCATCCCATTCTCATGGGAGGCGATCGAGATACGCCGCCAACTGGTTGCAAATGACCCTTCAACTTTCGAGCCTTATCTT
>ML210195.1:36385-46688 GCA_004369085.1 Coprinopsis marcescibilis
TTACGAGTGGGCATGAATAGGAGAGATGCGGGACATGGCGGGAGGTGGAGGAGGATTTGGTCCGGTGTGGGTGAGGTCGTTGAGGTCATTCGTATTTGTGCCATTGGCCCGCAAGGAGGACTTGATGTCAAAGTCAAAC
Source organism: Coprinopsis marcescibilis (assembly GCA_004369085.1). NCBI lineage: Eukaryota > Fungi > Basidiomycota > Agaricomycetes > Agaricales > Psathyrellaceae > Coprinopsis > Coprinopsis marcescibilis. The sequence continues at coordinate 36,525 of ML210195.1, forward strand.
AGTCAGAAAGCAGACGAGCCAGGACAAGACCCACATCCTAATTGACCAACCAACTCAACAACCCCTCCACCCTCCTCATGACTCATACTTATTACACCCCAGCGCAGTCTTAGCCTTACTCTCATGTATCTCTCCTGGATTACCACAATGCAAAACTGTCCCTTCAACTCCATCCGCATACCAGCCCTGCCTGACACCACCATGGCCTACCATGGTACCGCCAGCCCCGCCGCCGCATGCTCAAACCAGGTCTTACTCACCAAACAAAACGCAGGGTGAAAGCAGATGATTGTTGGCCTGAATAACAGCTCAAAGTTCGCAGACGAGCGAGACCAGCACATCCCAACCAATGAGCAAATACAACAAGATCACGCGCATAGAATCCAGATACCCATACTCTTCTCAGTGCACTTCTCGCTAGTCCCACCATCAACACGCGACCAACCCTCTCACAACGGCGACAGCACACAGCACGCGTTCATTTATCCTGCAGCCACCAATCATTGGTTCTAGTCCACGTCCTTCTGCTCGTAAATGCCAACCCTTGGGTGCATCTATCCTATTCCCTTGGGGGTCGAGGAATGGGAAACGAATGTACCTGGTACAGACCTGACTACTACTATCAACATGGTGCACGTAGGTGGGTCTCCGTTCAATTGGGCGAAATCCGCTTCTAATGTCGCATCTAGTTCGTCGCGGATAGGGGCGGCGACGACGACGAACTACAATCAGCAGTGAAACCTATATTCAACCCGGCCTTCAACACCATCCAACACGCTTCCAGTGCGTACTGGGACTCGTACTCTGCACCAATGCCAACCCGCGCATATCACCCAGTAGTCATGCCGCATGCGACTAGTTCGTGTCGCGCACAGCCAGGGGTCATTTCAGGGGGCTGGTTGCGTAGCATCGTGTTGGGAAATGGCGATGACCTGCTGAAATGGATGTGATGCAGAAGAATTGCCAGAGTGTGGAGGAGGAGGGAAAAGCGTTTGCCAGAGGAAAAGGTATACCTGAGTCGCGTTATTTAGAAAGGAGGAATTGACATGTGTGCTCAGGATAAGCTGATCGAACCAACAGACAACATCGCGACTGGGGTACTTCCAAAAACTCGATTCTGCGGCGAGCATGTCGAACCATTCCGGAGAGCAGCTCATTTACCAGGGAGACTTCTTGTTCATGTTTGCATCGAGAAAGTTAGGGCATTCCATTTCACGACGTTTCAGGAGCTAATGCACACATTCTTTAGCAACATTTCAAGGAAGCCGAGGTGTATCTTCTGCGTTTCCAATCACGCATGACAAGAGCCATGACCTTGATAAAGATGAACCTCGTAGGGTCCTTGAGAGCCTCGTCTTCTGATATATCCAAATGTCTCTTGAGAGGGTACGCCAATATACACCGCCGTTCATTCGGTTCTCAAATCTCATTCGCATTCTTAGGACGTTTCACAAACGGCTTCTTCTGTACGCTCGAATCCGATTCGTCTCAAACAAAGTCGCACCCCTGCTGGGAGAACTCGAACGACGCGGTCGATCGTACCCAGACGAACTATCCTCCCTTTTGGCAGAATGCCATGCCATGCAGCTTATTTCAGCTCCCAGGAAGCGTTGTTATTGCTCAAGATCTTGGAAGAGATCAAGGGATTTGACCCTACAAGGAGTGAATTGGTCGAGTTGGTATGTGATATCAGTTTCCCCATTCCGTCTCTCATTGATTGTATGAAAGACCAGGGCCGGGTGCAGCTACCCCAAGCAGCTCTGCACCGACGAATTCAACCTCTATCTCGAATTCTTCGGCACCGTTGAGGACCAGCTATAGTAGTAAGCCAGCTCGATCGAGACTATTTGAGTTCTGACCTTTCCTCTCAGTCAATACCTGGACACGCCTGCGACCTTTTGTATGACGATCTAAGGCCCCGAATCTTGCGCTAACCACGGGTAACGGCAGTTTGCAAAGTCTGCACCGTCCTTCAAGAGCGTTGATAGTCCTCGCTGCGCCAATTTCCTCCACCTCAGCAAGCACCACCATGTTTTCAGTGGGAGACGGGATGGCTTCGACATCATCGTAAACCGAACCATCCGGATCTGGCTCTGAGAAAGCAGCAACAACGACGACGACAATAATTCCGAGTTGACTGTGGATTTGGACCGTGCCAGCCTCACAGCGAAGCGGAAGCGCAGAGGAGGCCTTGGCCAAGATGGCAGACGGCTGCATACCAGGCTGGGTTTGCAGGATGCACAAACACGGCTGTTCATCAAGGCGCAGGCACTCATACAGAGCGGTATCAAATACCATACGCCGAAGCGAGAGGATTTGGCCTGGCCAGATGTCATTGTTGGTTAGTGAGCCCCAGCTGTATCTTGAGCCTTGGCTGAGACGGTCCCTGTAGCTGCGAATCTATCTCGAGCCGGGACCGAGATTCAAGAGAACGAAACTGTTTCTCATATATTCAAAGCTAACGTGACGCAACAGAGACATGGTACCCAACTGTGCGACAGATGGTCTGGATCTTGTCGCAGCTTCACGACTTTGTCAAGGTTAGTGTATTTTACCTTTGAATCGCTGACATGAGCTTGACATCTTCTTCAGCCCCCCATCTTCGAAGACATTGCCCAAGAGGCTGCCGCTGCCCTTCTATGGCGCCGACGCCAAACACTTCTCCCCACCTGCGATATGGTCAAAGCTCGACCGCCGCCTAGTACAACACTAGACGTGACCTGTTCCTCGTTAGACATCTGTTGATTCTGAGGGATGTGCCGAAGAACCCTAGAGGACGAATCTATTAGTCAAGAATTGTATAGCCAGAAAGATGGGCATTTCGGTGCTTTCCCAAACTGTCCAATGAAGAGTGGGATGATTAGGACTCCAAAGTGCATCTGGGTTTGGTCAGCTAGAGGGGTTTCTTGTCCTGGGTAGCGATTTATCAGATATCAGGTTGCGGGGCCGAAGGTCTCGAATACGATGGAAAGTGAAGAGTATACAGAGTGGTTCAGTCTCAAGTAGGTCAAAAGGACGGGGGGAAGTGAAGCTTTATCGCAGTGGAGGTGAATGGCGAGAAGTGGTGAACAGCAATTTGATCGATGATCATGAGCACTGAACATTCTTTTACTGCTTCACAGCCTCCCTGATTCGCAAAATACAATTTGCATGCTTCGATTGCAATGAATTCACGGCCTGAGAATTCAAGTAAGTAGCTGTTGTTCCATAATCATGCAAACAATTGTAGTAATAGCCATGGCGACTCGAAAGACAATAGACCAACACTCACAAGCATTTCAAGCCTTGGGTTTAATTTCCCCGCAAAGCCGTATTCTTCCATAAGATTTTCCGGAAGCACACACATCAAACTGATCATTTCTCCAGCGATTCCACATCACTGTAGCACAGGCTGCAGGCTTGGTCGCGCCTGGACTTGTCGATAAGCCCCAGAGATCACAAACCCTTGTATTGCAACGAATTCGCGAGGGCCGGAGTCACCACAGCACAGCTTGCCCCACGACTATCCGTCGACAAATGACCCTGACTGCACGTGGATGGAGGAAGGCCAGTCAGAATGCGTTCATCGAAGCTAAGCATTCTCGAGTTGACTTACCAGATTGCTGGCCGAATGCGAATTTATAGCCGGCGGGTATGTGGGTGATAGAGCTGGCTCAAACTCGTCCTTAACTGGACCCAGCTTCGCCATATCACAATGAATACCAAGGGCCTCTGTGCCAGGCCCACAGCGACGTCGAACCTGTTCAAACCGAGCAAGCGGCGTGAGACGTCAAAGTACGACGACCCTGAAATGGCATCCTTTCCACGGCTGCATGGATTGAGGCAGTAAGCCAGTGCTTGAATGTGGTGGGGTTCGTCTTTCTTTCACGAGTGGTAGTGGTATGAAAACGTCTTGCCTAGCCAGCAGAGCATCGCGCTAGCAGACTTGGTCGGAGATAGACAATGTGTAGAAGTGTGAAAAGCTGGCCAATGGCGCAATTCGAATGTAATTGAATTACCAGGACTATGCAAAGAGCAAAGGAACGGGAGAGACGCGTGATGTGAAGGTTTGTTTTCTCCATGTCCTGCATTACCCCTGGTTCTGGGCAAGCGGTGATCAATGATGTGAAAGCAGGATGGGAGTTGTGTGCTGAAGTCTCGTTAAAAATGCCCCAGCACGCACAATTCCCTTTGGCTGCAAAATCAAGCTAGTTAGTGAGCCTGCCTGTTTCCCCACGCAGAGTTTCGCTTCTTACCAGCATTTATGAAGCCCTTTCTCTTCAAAGATCGTTCTCGTTCCTTTCCTGGGCCCCGTTTCGACACGTCATTCAAATCTAGTATTCGACAATGTATTTTAGCGTCACCTGTTGAACCATTCAAGCAGTCATGCATGATCCATACCTTGTCCACCATCTTCTCTGGTCTCTCCACAGGATGAAACTAACTGTGGTCTGTGAATGAGGCCCTCCGAGTCAGGCTTCGGTCACCGTTTTTTGGAGTTACACATGGACTGGCTCCGGGGGCTTGGCTAAAATAACCCTTTGCATATTGTGCAGGGCTACTTTCCGAGCGCGCGACTTCTAAAGCGACCAGAGCCACTCAAAGTATGGGATTACCATATCGTAGTGGGTTGGAGGAAGGTGGGGTAGAAAGAAAAGCGCGCTATCGTCGTGCAGGAACTTGAAATTGGCTTTGTTTGTTCCCACCATCTGATGCACCAGCCCCGCTCCATGCGATTGAGCCTGGGCCGTTGTTCTGAAATTGGATCCAACACCCACTACGATCCCCACCTGACAATTGGTGCTGCTTGTCCTATCATGTAGGCCACTGGCTTAACTCGTGGACAGACACCTGTAATATCTCTCCAAGCTGAGCCAGAAAAAACATAGTACTTCAAGTTGGGTTGTTGCACTGACAAAATTCAGTAGAAACTAAAGCGTCTATAGACGCACTGGCGTGGACACAACCCGCTTCAGAATGAGCCACCAAGGTGCGAACATGACTCCAGGTATATTGAACTGTTCCCTATCCCACCCGCTGTGCCAACAGCTTTTAAACAGGTTTCAGTCACATACCGAATCATGCAATCATTGCAAATACAGCGTGCTCACCTGTGATACATGCATCCTACTGCTGCACCAGCGACCAAATGCATTCAAGCAGATCTGACAATTTTGCAAAAATGCTGAAGAGGAGGGTGGTGGCGCTTCGTTCCCTGGCCTCATGTACCTGATTGTACAAGGCCACAGTAATAGTGGGGTTTTATTGGGTGTCCAATCGAGCATGCGCCTGCGCCTGACTATGCAGATACAGGGTCCCTATGTGTCATCTTCTATCCCTAACTTAGTAAGAATATATACCCAACCATCGCCGCTAGTGGAAATTGGAAAAAGGGGAGCCTCCTTGACGGCCACAAACCGATGATGCGGGGGGCACTGGGCAGCGTACGGCGTTGACATTAAGTAGAGGCAAGGTGATAAGGTGTGTCGATGGCTCCTTTGGTTTCTCTGTTTTGATTATTCCTGCATTTGTGTCCTGGGATCTGAAAGTGAAAAGTGGGCGGCATGGAACTTGGGCGAGGTTCAATCATCTTCGATGGCATGATAAAGATGGTGCTAGGATGGATGGGCTGAGTCGGACGGGACTGAGATACTGGATAGCGATGACTGATGCACAGAGAATGAGTCGATATCACTTGAAATGCGATATAAGCTGCATGGTTGAGGTAACCGAGCAGTTGGGGAGAGAATGGGAATGGCACCAAGGTGTTGTTCTACTGAGACCCCAATCTTGGGGGGATGGGGGGACAATACGAGGGGCAAAGTTTTTCAGGGTGCAGTTTGTGAGCAGATGGTTCAGGGTGGGGATTGAAAACAAGGGTTCCATAGAACGCTGCATGGTATGTTGGCTGTTCACACATATGTCAGTTAGGGATGGTTTAAGAGGAGGTTTCTCGCACCTTGTTGATATCTTTTGCGGGTGCGTTTTGTGGGAATTATCAAAGAGGTGGTGAGTGTGCCAGACCTGGAGTGGACTCTGGGATGGTAGTGTTTGCCGAAAGGTTCTCCAACGACATTCAAAGAGATGGTCGCAGGTGGCGAGGTGACAACATGTGTAATGGTACAGGCAGGCTCTAGAGCTATATTGTTTGTCCTGTTTATTGTAAGCTCTCGTTTCCCGCTGACTCCACATGCTCCAGGCGAAACTGTCGCCTAAGGTAAGGAGATGTGTTGCTCAATAGATAGAAGGAGCCAACTTTTTGAATGCTTGCCAAAAATGACCGTGTACCAGGAAATTTGGCGGTCAGAGTGGACAGTGGAGATGTCGTGGTGTGCTGGTCGATCCAATTCTGTGCATGAAACCATCTCAAGGCTTTGGAGGTCGATTTCCGTCAGTGATATAAAGGCCACCGAGGAGCTGACTGTGCTGCTCATTGGTTGGTTGGAAATGTTGTAGGACATTCAAGTGGAGATCAAGCATCTCCGATATTTTCGGACAAAGGTTTTGTTTTGCCGCAGAACTTTAATCACAAACAACAATCCCTCCTCCAACGCCCTGGCATCTAGCTCATGTCAAGCCTCCAACGCCGCCTGGTTAAACATTCCAAGTGGCACACCCTGCTCTGTTTCGGTGCCCCAACACTACCATGGCCTACCACCACCCCACCACTGCATGCTCTAACCAGGTCTTACTTGCCAAAATATGTGGACAAATGTGGGGTGAAAGCAGATACAATCTGGGGGCTGAATGTAAAACGCGGTGGTAGCTCACCCTTGCCTCAATACTACTCAAATGGGATGACTGTCGTTCGCGGTGTTGTCCCCACGTAGGAGTCCAAGTATGGACAATGAAAACAGGAGTGTTGGAAGTGAAGAGGGATTATAATGGCTGTCTGAAAGGTATGCTCATTCACTTCTATTGCAGGTTTTAGTATACTGATGATAGCTCATATTAGTTGTGTGCAGACTGGAAGAAACGGTCAAAGAAAGACAGCGACAATAGTCAGCATTGAGGCTAGCATTTCGCGTTCCATTGCCCCTCTCCATCACACCGAAAGGAAGACCCAGAAAGGCCAAGTACTGGTATTGAGACAGGGATCGTTGTGAAACCCTTGTGACTGCACTGGCTGAAGCACAAGCAAGGACATGGCATGCTCTCTCGCTCTCTTTTGCCGCAGGCACGGATCGTCGTCGCAATAGCAAGGACGTGCACCCCACTTGCAGCTGCACTCGTACTATGTGCAGGCCAACTTGCCAACCCTCGCGTTCATGTTCGCGTTCTTTTTCCTCAGACAGAGGTCATTGTCAACGCAACCGAATCAAGAGCAACAGCAAAGACGTGCACCCCCGCTCACCCTCTCGCAGCTGCACTCGTACTACGCGCAGCCTTAGCTGTACAACCTCCTCACAGTGCCTTGCAATTCACCCCTCTTCTCCCAGCGCGGCTGCAACTATGGGCAATTATACTCGCAGCCAATCCCCCGCGTCCAAATTGGCAGACAAAAGGCCAAAGGATGACAAACTGGTGCCTGAACCAATCAGCGCACCCTGTACATACGAAAAGATCAACGAATGCGTCTACGGTGGTGCATCCTTGCCAGGAGAAGGCAGAGATTTGTTCCTCCAAGACCACCCGTCCATGTGTATCCAGCATTGTGGTGCGCATGCAAAACGGGAATGAGGGGAACAGTGATGAGGGGAGGACAAGAATTCTGCGGCTGCAGAAGGAGAAGAGGTCTGCAGCAGAGGAGGAAGGCAATTTTGGAGGAGGATTTGATTATGATTGTGAATGAGATGTTGAAGGCTGCAAATGTGGATATGGAGATGGTTGGGCAGTGTGAGCGAAGAGTACAATGTTCAGTAATATCCCCGGAGCTGGAATGCTCGGCGTCCAACACCAAGATTTGGTGAGGTTCAGTGGGGCTCGCTGATATTCAGTTCGTTCATGCTGAACCTCACTGAATCATGGTGAGCCTCAGCGTCATTCAGCGGTGTTCAGCTTTATGGCTGAACCTCGGTGACCTTCATTGGGTATCGGCAACATACCCCAGCAATACCCAGTGGTATTCAAAGTTATACGCTGTGACAAGTACATAGCTGGAACAACATCATTTGGGTTTATGGTGAACCCTGGCAACCTTCAGTGAATATCAGTGAAAGCCCATACACCTTAGTTGTCCTACATTGAGTACATTTGAAGGTGATAAGTGTAAATCTAACCAAGCACATCATCCCAGAAGTCATCCGCCAAAAATCCGACTTTCTTCTGAATCCTATCCTCCAAAGACTCTTTGTAAAGTAGTAGCAGAGAGTGGATAAAGAAATCAAAAGCAACATCAGTCATCTGGCGAAGCTGTGACTCATACCAAGCAATCCAGGAGTTTAACTGTTCTGCAGTCTCCAGATTGTATGCCCGAGTTGCATGAACTTGACCATGAGCATCCATTTGCAGAACAATAAGGTCAGGCTGGGAGCCATCTATTGGTGCAGGGTTGCACCAGAACTGACATAAATTGTCCGTTGCCCGATGCCCAATGTAGTGCCACAAGTCAACAATGAACTTTGTAGATTTGAGCCAAGGGTCCTGTTCGTTCTGTGTGATGATGTGATGGAGAAGATCACATGCATTGTCGTAGGCCAGGTAGTTTGGTTAGGACCCCCCTATATGCTGAGCGAAGTCCGATCCAAACACCCCCCTTTTCAACCTTTTCGTCCGCACAAAATTCGGCTGTTTTCGTACGCACCATGATCGGAACCTCTGAATTTCGGCCCACTTCGTCCGCGTCCTGGATCGAACCTCTCTCTGCCTACAACCTGTCCTTTTCAAGGATCAAACATCCGTTGAGCATAAATTCGTCCGCATAAAGTTAAAAACAAGATTTATATTAAGCATAAGTGCATGAAAAAGAGCAACTAGTACTGTACATAGAGTATAGCATAGAGACGAGAGAATCAATGTTAAAAAGAAATAGGTTTAGACTCGGAAAAGACACTGTTAGTTATCACCTTTGTGTTCGCTCACATCATTTGAGACAGCATTACTGCCATCCTCTGTGCCCACTTTTCCACTAATGCAATGCTTCAGATTGCGCATTTAGTGATAAAGCTTGTCCTGCCGTCCATGGAATATTTCATAAAGGGTGGAAGAGTTGGAGCAAAGGGTAGCCATCATGAAGTTGGCATCATTCATAGAGATCGATTGCTGGGAGATGGAATTTGAAAACAAAGCAAGAGGAAGAATGAAGTGCGTCCGTGGGACTTGAAGGAATGTTGGAGACAATAATTGAGGGCAGTCGAGCACTGAAAAACACAAATTGCCAGAGACAGAGGCAAATTTTTGCACATGTACATACAAAGCGGCCCCATAGAGCATTTCTGCGATATTGTATCCATAAAAGAGCTTGGGCGGCAGGTACCTAGGTCAAATTTGGCACGACCATCGCAAAGGGAGATGAGAGGAGGATCCAAGACGAACGTCCTCAGGGCACCAACATGTACACATTATGATCGAACCTCACTGGTGACTAAACATTTTCGGCCCTTAAAAGATCAGACCTTTGCTGAAATTTTGGCCCTTCTGTCCGCAGAAAGATCAGACATCCCCCCTTTTCAAGCACCGATTCCGTCTGCATCAGGATCGGACATATCTAGTAGTATTGGGGGGTCCTGTTTGGTTTCATATCATCCTGCTCCTGCCAAATTCTGTTGAGTATGGAAAGGACCTGAGGTGTACTTTCAGAGCAATAGCATTTTCCCCAGCCAACTGGAACCCCGCAGGCCCACTGTACCATTTGAATGCAATAGACTGACTGCGCACGGAAAGTATGATTGACTTCATTTCCTGGAGTGTCCCTGTTACGACGCAAGGCGAGTAGTACGCCTTAGTTGTCGAGTGATAGTTGACGATAGAGTTGGGACGATAGATCGTCTAGACAAGCAAGTGGTTCGAGAGAGTCAAGACGAACTAACGTCAAGACGATTGAGTTTCTGAAGTGTTTGAAGAAGACAATCCGTCGACAAGAAGACTAACAAAAGTCTTATTCGTTAACTATCGAGTTTACAAAAGAGAAACGAGATCAAAACTAATCTACAAATACCTATTTAGGTAAGTATTTATACATAATCCTTATCCCTTATCGGTCTTATCGATAAGTTCCTTCCGTTATCATACTATAAATAAGAAAAA
>ML210195.1:65322-76506 GCA_004369085.1 Coprinopsis marcescibilis
CTCCCAATCGTCGCCAATCTACCCTCAACCCGCACCTTTGTTGTTGGCATCGACGCCCTCGATGAGCAGCCGAATCCATCCATGCTGAAACTCCTACGGGACTATGTCCCCCGACTGCCCTCGACTTTCCGGTTCGTCCTCACCACCCGTCCCGACCCGCTTGTAATGCAGTATCTGGAGAATCGACCGCATATCATCTCATTCCTCCACCCATTGGTTGGTGAATCCAGCAAGGGCGACGTCAAGACTTTTATCGTTGACCGCCTATCCATAACCGACTACCAGACTGCCATTTCTGCCAAACTATTGAAGGCTTTTATTGCCAAATCCGAGGGATTGTTCCTTTGGGCCGAAACCGTCCTAAACCACATCGACAACACGTACGGCCATGCTGAGGAATTGGCGGATATCATAGATGGTGCAAGCAGCGACTGGACAGAGACGGAGACTGCCGCTGGGAAGTTGGAGAAGCTATACAAGCATATCCTGTCGAAGCTAAGGTGGAATAATGACCGGTTCGTGAAGAAGTACAACATTGTCATGGGGGCACTCGTTACATTGCAGGAGCCGCTTTCTCGACGTGGACTGGCTGCATTGTATTCCCCTGACGGAATCACCGAGAACGACATCCATGGAATATGCATGCTCCTCCGTACCTTGCTGAAAGATTACTCGAAGGACGACCCAACACAGCCCATACACCTTCTTCATCTATCGGTTCAAGAGTATTTGGTTCAGCGTGCCCCGCAGCCTTTCCGAATCGACAGCGAGGCCCACCATAAAAGCCTGGAACGGCTATGCCTGCTGGCAATCAAGCGGGAGCTCACATCGACAAATGTACCGATCCTTGGGTACTCGGATGGAGATTGGGCTTGGGATGCGGTCGAGGAAGACCGCGAGATCCCAATCCTTTTGCGACCATCGCTCACCGAGCCGCTTTGGTACTCAATACAACACTTTAATGCACACTGGCACTCGCTGCGGGAGGAGGCAAGCAAAGAACAGACTACACTCCTTCGTGAGATCATTGTGGAGAATCCTCGGCCCATCCTTGAGGCCGCTGCTTCGACGAGATCCAAGGTAGACATCATTTCGTTGCAACATAAAGTTTGGGTAGGTCACTTTCAATACTACAACAATTACTGGATTGATGACTCTTCACCAGCCACATGGCCCTCCGAGTCTCCCACTGGCAAGACGGATGGCGAAGATCTACGTCTCGCTGGGCAGGTGTCTGTACGGAGCCAACCGAGATGCAGAAGCCCTTCCCCTACTTCAGGAGGCAGTTGGTCTATACACTCCATACAAAGACGATAATCTGGATACTACTGTGGAACTCGAATTCGCCGCAAGTCTGACGTGGCTGGGATTATGCATGTACGAGCTTGATCGTCCCGATGATGCCCTTCCCCATGTCGAAGAAGCAGTGACCATTTGCCGCCAACTGTCGTTGACACACGGAAACGAAGCTCGAGTAGCCTTGGCCCACTCGCTGGAGACAAAGGGCTACGTGCTGGATACGCTGAAACGTTATGACGAAGCCTATGACATCGACATGGAAGTGTTGGACCTATATCGCCAATTGGTAGTTGCGCACCCAGAGAAGTTCCAGCACCGGTTGGGTCTGGCGCTGCGGAATCTGGCCTGGAGCCTGGACGCATGCAAGAAACATGAAGAAGCTGTTGTTGTTGCACAGGAGGAGGTTGAGCTTCGTCGCGAAATGATGGAAAATGATACCCAAACCAGCGGCGGAGATCTCGCCCGTTCACTTGAAAGACAAGCAAATTATCTGACTAACGCAGAAAGAACACTAGAGGCGGTTGAATGTTCTCAGGAAGCGGTGCAGATACAGCGTCGACTCGTGCACGATGATCCCGAGAAATTCAACGGAGGCCTTGCAGGATCCTTGCACCAGTTGGCCACCGATCTTAATAACTGTGGTCGAGTGGCCGAGGCTATTCCATTCTCATGCGAGGCGATCGAGATTCGCCGCCAGCTGGCTGAAAACGACCCTTCCACATTCGAGCCCGGTCTTGCCAGCTCCCTCCATAATTATGCATTGTATACCCAAAAGACTGGAAGGACAACGGAGGCAGTTGAATGCAGCCAGGATGCAGTGGAGATACGGCGTCGACTCGCGCACGATAATCCCGAGAAATTCAACGCAGGTCTTGCAGCATCCTTGCACAATTTGGCCAGCAATCTTTATAACTGTGGTCGAGTGGCCGACGCTATCCCATTCTCATGCGAGGCGATCGAAATTCGCGGCCAGCTGGTTGCAAACGACCCCTCCACATTCGAGCCCGGTCTTGCCAGTTCCCTCCATGATTATGCATTATATATTCGAAAAGCCGGAAGGATAACAGATGCGGTTGGATATGGTCAGGACGCGGTGGAAATACAGCGTCGACTCGTGCGCGATAATCCCGAGAAATTCAATGCAGGTCTTGCAGCATCCTTGCACAATTTGGCCTTCGATCTTGATAACTGTGGTCGAGCGGCCGACGCTGTCCCATTCTCATGCGAGGCAATCGAGATTCGCCGCCAACTGGTTGCAAACGACCCTTCCACATTCGAGCCCGATCTTGCCAGCTCCCTCCATAATTACGCATTATATACCCGAAAAGCAGGAAGGATAACAGAGGCGGTTGGATACGGTCAGGACGCAGTGGAGATACAGCGTCGACTCGTGCGCGATGATCCCGAGAAATTCAACGCAGGTCTTGCAGCATCCTTGCACAATTTGGCCAGCAATCTTGATAACTGTGGTCGAGTGGCCGACGCTATCCCATTCTCATACGAGGCGATCGAGATTCGCCGCCAACTGGTTGCAAACGACCCTTCCACATTCGAGCCCGGTCTTGCCAGCTCCCTCCATAATTATGCATTATACACCCGAAAAGCAGGAAGGATAACAGAGGCGGTTGGATATGGTCAGGACGCGGTGGAGATACAGCGTCGACTCGTGCGCGATGATCCCGAGAAATTTAACGCAGGGCTTGCAGCCTCCTTGCACAATTTGGCCAGTGATCTTTATAACTGTGGTCGAGTGGCAGACGCTATCCCATTCCTATGCGAAGCGATCGAGATTCGCCGCCATCTGGCTGCAAACGACCCTTCCACATTCGAGCCTCACCTTTCCAACTCCCTCCATAATCATGCGTTATATGCCCGAAAAGCTGGAAGGACAACGGAAGCGGTTGAATACGGTCAGGACGCGGTGGAGATACGGCGTCGACTCGTGCACGATAATCCCGAGAAATTCAATGCAGGTCTTGCAGCATCCTTGCACAATTTGGCCAGCAATCTTGATAACTGTGGTCGAGTGGCCGACGCTATCCCATTCTCATGCGAGGCAATCGAGATTTACCGCCAACTGGCTGCAAACGACCCTTCCGCATTCGAGCCCTATCTTGCCGAATCCCTCCACAACCACGCCATATCCCTCGAAGGACTTGGTAGGACAGAGGAAGCCCTTGAATGCAGGCGTGAAAGAGATGACATTCGAAGCAGACTTCCAGGTATGACCTCAATGCCATCCAGCGCCGACGCCATGTACTCAACTAATCTATATCTAGCTCAATCATGAAAACTCAAGCTTCAACTATTCAAGACGCCAGCGTCCTCGGAGCAAGTTTATCATGCTGTCCTCCGATTATTACATTATGTTCATACAATATGAGAATGAGAGCATCTGAACGCCCTATCTACTGTTCGCAACCTCTTTGCCTTCTGAACGTCCGCTAGCCAACTTGAAGCCTTGAGATATCAGGCGTACGTTCCTTGTCATCCGAATTGGACTGCTTCAGTACATCCGTTCCCAATGTGTCTGTCCAAGCTGAGTATGAACCCTTGGGATGTATGTTTAAGGTCCCTTTGTGTCGTCTCTGATCGAGTACCGGGATCTGAAAAGTCGTCGGCGGCTTGATGAATTGTCGAGGTTTGATGGTCTGATAACGATGGGTGGTCTGGGCTGCGATGGGCGCTATACCGAGTCTGCGAACTCGTCCAAAGGCGATATAAGCTGCGTGGTGGAATATTTACAGAGAGAACGAGGATTACGTGCAGCACGGAGGGCAGAAAGAGCGTGGAGGAGAGGCGCATCGGAGTTTTCCAAGTGCGTAATATCATATATGGGGTTTCCGGGCGGATAGTTGACGATGAGCATTCGAAAACAGGGGCTTGACGTCGCAATGCGGGTCGTTACTTGGTTGAGTGGTAACCGACAAGGTCCTGATAAGGTCGGTTGGCGCTGTTCGCACAGGGATGGCTTAAGTTTCCGTTGATCATTCGCACCGGTGGGTCTGGAACCTGAACGACAACCGAGCTGGGAGTTATCAAAACGGTGATGAGTGTTCCAGACTTCGAGTGGCTACGCTGGGAATCGGGATGGCTATGTCAGTTTGCTGAGAGGGTCTCCAGTGACAGAGGCAACAAAGATCCGAGCTTTGGCTTGCTAAAACGCGAGTCTGCATAGGCAGGTGGCGAAGGAACACGGAGTGTGCGCGGGGTGCAGGTTCCAGAACTGTATCGGTCCTCTAGCTGGTCAAAATTCTTCGTTCCGTGGAGGTGTCTATTAGGCCGTAGAAAGGCTCGTCTGATAAAGATGGTGTAAGGATTTATGAACTGGGCAGGTTTGAGTATGGTACTGGATGTGATGACTGCTGCACAGGGACTGAGGCGATATCGTTCGAAATGCGATATACAAGCTGCGTGGTTTGACAACTGAACGGGAATGACGCACAACGAGGGTATTCGAGCGGAGAACAAATGTGTCCGATTTTCTCGGACGAACGTTTCGGTTAGACGCTGACCATTGCGTTGTTTGCTTGAAAGTCAAAAACCAAACACCAACACGAGACTCACATCCTAACCAGTGAGCAAACCTCGCAACGGCGGACACATGGCGCGCGTTCATCTTTGCTGCAGCTACCAATCATTGGTTCTCGTCAACGTCCTTCTGGCCTCAAATCCCAACATCCCTTGGGTGCATCGATTCTCTTGGGGGTCGAGGAATGGGGAACAAATTTACCTCGTACAGATCTGACTGCTATAAACATGGAGTACGCAGCAGGTGAATCCGCGTTAAATCGGCCGAAATCCGCTTCTAATGTCGCGTTTAGTTCGTCTCGGATAGGGACAGCGACGACGACGACGAAGAACCGAAATCAGCGGTGACACCTATCTTCAACTGGCCCTCAACACCATCCAACGCGTATCTAGTGCATACTGGGGCTCTTCCTCTACACACTCGCCAACCCGCGCATATCATCCAGCAGCTATGCCGTATGCGACTGTTGTTTTGGGCTGGGGGATGTTTGGTAGCCATCGTCGGCGACGGGTTCGTCCTGATTAACAGGCCTGTCGCACACAGCCAGGAGTCATTTCAGGGCGAATGCATCTTTTCTACATTCGATTCTGATCCACAAGGCACGCCTCTGCTGGGAGAACTCGAACAAAGTGCTCGATCCTACCCAGACGGACCATCCTCCCTTTTAGCAGAATCCCATGCACATTATTTCACCTCCCGGAAAGCGTTGTTATTGCAATAGATCAAGGGATTAGACGCTACAAGGAGTGAATTGGTCGAGCTGGTATGTGACATCAGTTTCCCCATTCCGTCCTTCATTGATTGTATGGAAGACCAGGGCCGGGTGCAGCTCTGTACCAACGAATTCAAGGGTTCCTGGAGGGCGGTGTAGGTTCCATTAGAGCTAGAACAGGGAGGTCGCGGTGAAGGAACGCATTGAAGGCGGTGGATGGATTTTGGATGGTGGCAAGTCCAAGTCGTTTCTACTGGTCAATGCGTATTCCTCAACGTCTGCATAGACATACGACCGATCTTACCTCAAGCCAGATTCCCTTATCCTCACGCGTATAAAGCTACTTCTGGGTTCAATATGTTGTCCACGGCGGCCCATTGGACAACCAACATCTTCCGTTATGACGCACTAATTAAAATGTACATTAAATCAAGGAAGTAACTCTGTAGTGGGCAGTTGTGACACAATATCAAACCCCGTCGAACCCCACCACCAGCGATAACGCTCACACGGGAGCGCCTCCTTCAGCACCGGTATGACTTCCTCGACGAGCTGGGAAGTGGCCAGATGGGCCAGATTTGCCAGCAATAGCGCGAGCTGAGGGTCGTGCTTCGCTGGATCCAGCTTTGCCATATCGACAACTTCTTAGCTAGCCAGCAGAGCTTTGCAGTGACGGCCAACGTACGTTTTCGAGGGAAAGCGAAAACAGAGCGAGGGATAGAATCGCTTCCAAATAGACAGCGTGATCTTCTTTATTGCTGTTGGTACTGGTTCTCTGGTAGATTTCGGTCCCTTCTTCACAGATCGAGAGCGCCGAAGAGCGTTGTCCTGGCATTTGGCGAAGGTGTCGTATGTTCGTGCCACCTCCCTTGAGCTAGCTCTACCGAGAAAAGCTGCAAGTAATCTCAATGATCAGATAAATCAACGACGAAAGAACAGAGGAAACTCTTACCACAACCCGCTTTTGGTTCGTACGATGCTGGCCGTCATTCCCGTCCAAGCGGTCACCTCGAGAGTTTCTTTGTTTTAAGAGTAAGATCTCGCACAAGAGTTGCAAGTGGGATCTTTCAACCAGTGTCGAGTCTTCTGTGGCTTGCCAAAAACGACGGGCACACCAAAGATGCTGCGGCATGGTCCCTTGGTGCACAGCCGGGATATCTGGAGACGAGGGCGAACCGTGCTATGCACAGTCGCCCTGCATGTACCCAGGACCCAGGTGCCGGACCACTCGTGGGTCCCGGATTTTGTTTGACGGCCGACAGTGCGAGTTGCAAGAGCTTTGAGCGACGTTCATCGAAGACGGATCGATCTGGCGAGGGTGAATGAGTGGTACAAATCTTTGCGGAGAGGTGGATTGATTGTCGAGGGTTGTAGGGAGGGAGGGAGTAGTGCTGGAGGAGATGCCGTATGCCGAAAATCATATCCATGTTGTCTATGGCAATCGGATCCAGGCCATACTTAGATGCTAAACCGCTAGCCAATAAAGGCTGCGTCCGTGTTAACGATGGCACCCACGACGACGTTGTATTTGACCATGAACCGAAGGTCTGTTCGGAAGGATTCGCAGGAAGGCTTGGCCCAGGGGCGAATGAGCACTGTTGCAGTACACGATGTCGCGGGGAGTTCTGCGAATGTATTAACGGAAGCGTCGAAGTGGTCTAGGGCCGTTCCCGCCCAGAGGAACGTGCGCTCTGTTCTGTCTATGAAATCTTGCAGCAGTCTGGAGGAAGCGACTTTTCGTACGGCGGGCTCCTCAATCGGGAGTTGATGTACAACTTGAGGTCGACGTTACTAGTTTCTCCAGTGACGGAACGGTAGAGACGCGTGGTGTGAGACTGGTTCTCCAGGTACTGCGTTATCCGTGGTTCTGGTCGAGTGGTGATGATGGCGAGGGTGGCACTGGAGTTGGGTAATCAAGTCGCGAAAAAGGCTTCTGGATGACGGTGTGTGTTTATTCATCCAGGGCGTCAACAACAACGATGAACATGCGATCGTTGACGGAGCGTTCGAGGTTGCCGTATGACCGCTGCTGACGCCAAGATACCGTCTTCGGGAATTTAATATCGCGCATTGCATTCAGTACTTAAGGTCAATTCATAGATTGCTGGACGCAAAGGAAGGCAAGACATGGATGGCAAAGTTGAAGGGGCCGGAGCAAGATGGCGGCACTCTGCCAAGGCAAGGTGTTCGGCATTTACCGAGCAGCAATTAGTTGTGGACAAATGACTGCCGGCTCCTCTTATTTCTGAGGCTTTGCCGGTGCCAGTCCATTAAGCGAATTCATTGCAGTCTATCAAATCCTCGACTCCATACACGAATCTTTCCGTGACCTCACCTTCCAACTGGCCCTTAAAATCTATCCAAGAAGCCATTAGGATAATGTAGGGCAGTCGAGCGAGCATTTAACTGTATGTTGACGTCACATTCCAGGGATAGCTCTGCATGTTCTGGGACACAACCTCTGCCCTCGGGCGGAACCCGGGCTTTCTCAGTATGGGACAGTATGGGACCCAGCTCCAACTGCCCAGGAACGAGTCAGCATCCGTAACTAATCACCACACCCTTGTTATACAACCGCAGCGTCTCGTGGAACCTCCAGGACAGCCTGCGTTGTGGTGCAGAACTGATGTGTTCGAACTCGCAGATGAATTGAAGGACATCGAGGGGATAATACTGCCAGGTGACAAGTGGTACTATGCATGGATGCGTCTTCTCACATCTCAAGCTCCCGTTCGAGTATATATGCATCCGTTCTAGCAGGGTGACAGGAATCGTGCCCCCATCTCATCGCTTCCCTGATCTACTACACCAAGCTTGACTGCACGGCGGGATGTACGACTGATCCCGGCTCACAATCCCGATTCACCAATCCTCAACGACATCAATCTGTCGTCCACGCCTGAACGTTGAACCTCTCCCCAAAGGCAACTATATGGTGCTTGTCAGCACTTCACAAACCTTTTCCATGGGTACCATTCGGACGAAAAGAACAAATGACTGCCATACTACGGTTTACGACGTTCTATTTTGGCTCCACTGGATGGATTCGACAGCGAGCTCAGGTCTCGATGCATTGAATATGGTCAGGACCGCCGGCTGTTCAGAAGAGCAACCGAGTGGGTCATGCTCTGGGGCTGTGGCGCATACGGTCGACAAACAATTCGGCGGGACGACAGTACCCGTCCCAGTGTACCTCCATGGGTGCGAAGATCGCCACAAGTAAAGCTCCTCGTGGGCTTTTACATTGGAAACTTTTAAATTGGCTGATCATCCAACGATCATCTGGAAGTTTAGTGAAAAGAGGTGAGTTCGTCCATCAAGCCAGTGTTCAAGATCATTCTCACTAAATGTGTTATATGCGCGATGAACAGAGCCTCCTTTCGGGTCGATCAAGATATCCAGACGTAATATATTGTTACTTCTTCATTGATCTTCTTGATAGGTCTGGACGCCTCCGCCAGATGTGGTTAGTGAACATAGTTTCTTGCTGATCCTCACACTGACGATGAAACATTTTAGTACTCCACTGGCATGTTTGCACCGTCGCATCACGTTGGGAGCGGGAGTGCTCGAGGGATGGTCACACTACTTCCGAGTCATAATGACAGGACATTCACTTTAGTTCATGCCTATAAGGACCTCCTTCGTCTCTCCTGGCTCCTGTACCTTTGAATAATTGATTTCGTACCTTTCCTTTCATATTAGGCGGAATTTTCAAAGCACCTCGTCTATGGGCTGAGAGCACAGCCAATTTGGCAATGCAAAATGTAAGATACATTCGTACATACCACAATCTTGATACATTTGGTTTCATGGGTGACAGCTGATATACAAAATTAAATAGGTAGGAACATACAACAGTCCAAATCATTTAGAATCCGTTTAGCTGCCACTCGCAAGTCTCTCCAACAGCTGGCGACATTCATGCAGCTTGAGACTGTACGATGCGTCCTCAGGCTCCGCTGACACAAGTCGCTCATATATGATGATCGCGCTCTTGAGCGGGACGCTGGCTTCATCGTCGCGGCCGAGGCCGACAAGTGATTCGACGTAGGTTTTGTGCAGCGCACTAGAATTTTGATCAGAGATCTCGTAGGTCTCCCCTTCCATTTCCTTGCGGTAAATTTCTAGACCCTCCAGAACAGGCGGAAGAGCGTCCTCGTAGCGCCCGCAATGGTTGAGGGAGTATGCCATAGTGTCCAGCGACATTGCCAGGTCATTCATAGAACGTTTGGGGTCCTCCAGGGCCAGTCGACGAAATATCTTGACCGACTCTTCTGCTGGCATAGGAGCCTCGGATGCTCGACCAGAAATTTGAGCAAGGTACCATGCTAGGATATTCAATGCGCCTGCCAAAAGAGGTTCATACGTGGCACAATCGCGGGTTGTGAGCCCACGGCGGATGTCCACGCATTCCTTTGCGATCGGGACAGCCTCGCTGTGGCGACTGCAACTGTCCAGGTTACAAGCCAGGTTGAACAGCGAATCCGCCAGATCTGCGTCGAAGCTCTGTGGGTCCTCGCGTGCCAAACGGCGTCGGATCTCCACAGCCTCCTGACCAGGCTCGATTGACTCCGCCAACGTGGTGGGTGACGTGGAAAGGTACCAGGCATAGTTGTGGAGGGAGTCGGCTAGTGACGCTTCGTGTGCGGCTGGATCTCCTTCTGCTAGCCGATGGCGGATGTCCACACATTCCTTTGCGATCGGGACAGCTTCGCTGTGGCGACTGCAGCTGTCCAGGTTAGAGGCCAGGTTGAAGAGCGAATCCGCCAGATCTGCGTCGAAGCTCTGTGGGTCCTCGCGTGCCAAACGGCGTCGGATCTCCACAGCCTCCTGATCAGGCTCGATCGACTCCGCCAACGTAGCGGGTGACTTGGAAAGGTAGAAGGCATACCTGTGGAGGGAGCTGGCCAGTGAAGCTTCGTTTGCGGCTGGATTTCCTTCTGCTAGCCGACGGCGGATGTCCACGCAGTCCTTTGCGATCGGGACAGCCTCGCTGTGGCGACTGCAACTGTCCAGGTCATAGGCCAGGTTGGAGAGCGACCACGCCAGATCTGCATCGAAGCTCTGTGGGTCCTCGCGTGCCAAACGGCGTCGGATCTCCACAGCCTCCTGACCAGGCTCGATCGACTCTGCCAACGTGGTGGGTGACTGGGAAAGGTAGAGGGCATGGCTGTGGAAGGAGCCGGACAATGCAGGTTCATATGCTGCAGGGTCTGCTTCTGCGAGCTTGCGACGCATTTCGAGCGCTTCCATTGAAGGCGAGATTGCATCGCTGTGTTTCCCACATTTGGAGAGGCACCAAGCAAGCGTGTAAAGTGCGTATGCGAGATATGGAATGAAGTGGGAAGGGTCCTTCTCTGCAAGCCGACGTCGAATCATCACAGCTTCCTCCCCTAAAGCCACTGCTTCCCTTGCTTTCCCAACCTCAGCACAGCAGACCCCGTGGCGCAAGAGGACAACGGCCAGAAGATTCTCATGCTTCTCTCGATTACTGGCGACCAGCAAACGGCGAATGTTCGTGCTTTCCTCAAGGTAGGTAACCGCTTCGCTGTGACGTCGTCGCTCCATCGAAATTGACCCCACCAAGGATAGTGCCATAGCCAAGTGAACGCGAAAGGGGCCAGGCTGAGCAGCGTCC